>JAJOOO010017096.1:0-37009 GCA_029582685.1 Solanum piurae | reverse complement strand
CTTTTCTCTAAAAAAGAAAATGTGTCGTTTATCTAATTATTTTCTCAAAAATTAATTAAATATTGTAATTTATTTAAATATTCCTATGTTAAATTTCTCAAAATTAGTCAAATCATTTTAAGTCAAATTGTCGGTCAACCGCAAGTTAGCGGGCATTTCGAGGGCCTAACACCTTCTCGGAATGTACATCGAACTTCGAACCCTTTTATTTTCAATTGATTTTATCTGTTTAAATCTTTTGAAAACCTTATAGTTTTTTCTTGATTTTTACTAAAAAATTAAGTGGCGACTCTGTCCTTTTGGAAATTCGATTTCTCTTAAACCATAAATTTGATCGATTTTTCGAAAACTAAGTCATTTTTCTTTTATTTATATTTTTGAGTAAAACAACTCCAGCATTGATATGGCACCATTTGAGGCATTATATGAGAGGGGATGTAGATCACCCATAGGATGGTTTGAGGCTGGAGATGTGAAACCTTTGGGATTGATTTAGTGAAGGATGCTCAAGATAAGGTGATGAGTATTCAAGCTAAACTTTTAGCAGCTCAGAGTAGACATAAGAAGTATGCAGATCATAAGGTAAGAGACATGGCGTTTCAAACCAGTGAAAATGTTTTTCTTAAGGTATCACTCATGAAAGGGATGATGAGATTTGGCAAGAAAGGCAAACTAAGTCCGCGTTACATTGGTCCCTTTGAGGTTCTTGAATGTATAGGATCGGTAGCGTATAGATTGGCTTTACCTCCTAATCTATCGGGTGTTCATCCGGTATTTCATGTGTCCATGTTGAAGAGATATCATGGTGACGGGGATTATATCATTAAATGAGAATCAATTGTGCTAGACAAAGACCTCCAATATGAGGAGCAACCGGTTGCAATTCTTGATCGTGATGTGCGTAAGTTGAGGATCAAGGAGATTAAATTCGTGAAAGTTCAATGGAAGCATCGTCCAGTTAAGGAAGCTACTTGGGAAATCGAGAGGGACATGCGAGACAAGTATCCCCAATTGTTCGTCGATTCAGGTACTACTTCATTCTTTCCTTTAGCCTATTTTTCCTAAGTTTGTCACTCGGGGACGAGTGATGGGTAAATTGGTATCTATTGTAACGACCGGGTTCCGTCGTTATATAAAAACCAATGGGGAAAATTTTTGGGTCGGAAAATTTTTTCGTAGTAACTTGAAATTTCCCAACCTTGTCCAGATTTGGATGAAATCGGAGTCTTTAAGGTGTAGAGAAATCTGGTAACAATCGGATAATTTATTTATAATTTTGGTTATATGAGTGGTTAGATAACTCATTAAGGAATCCGTACGACTTTACGAAATTAAATTTGGGCGAGTAGAACTCCCGAAATCGATCTTAGCGTGAAGGATATTTTCTGAGGGTCGTAGGTTAGAGGTGTGTTGTGAAATGATGATTTTGGAATTCTTTAAATAGCTCACTGGTTCGTGCAAGCCGCCTTGGCGGGGGTTTTGGCCACTCTGGCGGGTACGCTAAAGCGGGATGAGAGTCGTTGTGGCGGGTTCGACGCGACTTAAAGTCGTAAATAAACCCCTAAACGACCTCTTTCTGCACTTTTCAATTTTTAGAGCTAAGGAATGAATCCCAGGCGACTCCTAACAGTTTTCCACCATTCTTGAAGCTTAAGTTTTTCACTCTCCGAATCCGTTCTTCGATCCGTAGAACGTAATAGAGTGGGTAATTATCGATGGGGGAGGGTTTTGATCTAGATTCTATGGTGGAAACAACCCTATTTTGGATAATTGAGATCATGAGTTTGATCTAGGGTTCATAGAATTATTGGTAATTCGGGTAATTAGTGATTGTTTATTGATTCCCGTGTTATTATGAGTGTTTGTAGACCAAGAACAAGCGGAACGAATCCGGAAGGGGAAGGATCAAGTTTCTTAGGGTTTCAAGCTTTTTTCGAGGTAGGTGATGGTTGTGATTCTATGATTGTGTGATGTATGTTTGTTCTTGCTTCATTACGATACATGTATGTATATGAATGTTGCATTATTGATCACACTTGTTGTAAATGAGGTAGATGAATGATGGTTACCATGAAATCATAACTTAATTGTATGATCTTGAGGATATACTTGTGATTGTGATTGTGGTGTGTTGAATGGATCGTTTGCCATGTTCCGGCATAACTAACTTGGATCGATTGCCACGTTCTGGCATAAATATGGGATCGGTTGCCACATTCCGAAATAATCATTGGATCGAGTACCACGTTCCGGTATGCTAACTGTTTGGGTTTGGGTTCCATGAGAGGACCAATGACTTGTCATAATTGTGTATTTTGAGACATGTGAAATTGTTCGTTGTTCGTAATGTTGATGATATTGTATATGTTCGATATATGCATGTGATTATATTGTTATTTGACTTATGTATGTTGCACTTAGTGGGATAGCCGCGTGATCCTAGCTACCAGTACATTGTGGTTGTGTACTGATACTGCACTTGCTCTTATTTTTGTTGAGTACAGGAATCTTCAAGAGGCTACGGACAGATCTCGCTTAGGAGATCAATGATCGTTTGAATTCAAGGGTGAGCCAATTCTTTCAGGCTACCATGAGTTCTCTTTCGTCTATGTCCACCATTCCGGACTTAGACTATGTTCTAGTTAGTTGATTAGTTCATTAGATAGTGGTTGCATCCTTTCTTGTTTAGACTTGTTGAACTTTAGATGTTTTGGTACATTGACTTTCAGGTTCTAGGCATTACATCCGCAATATTAGTTTATTATTGTTAGACTTTTGTTAGAGTTTATGGGAACTCTATTTATTTCCTTAGTATTTAACTTGCTTCCGTAACTTAAATGCCTTAGTTTTGGGTTAGTTGCTTGGTTTGGGTTATGGTAGTGGTTCTCCCACCGGAGAGTTAGTGTGGGTGTCAATCACGACAGTTTGGGTCGCGACAGATTAGTATACTATTTTTTTTTTGAAATGGACAACTTCTTGTTTTACTTTTTGAATTACTCTCTCCGTCCCATTTTATATGTCATCCCTTTCTATAAATAGTTGGACCATAATACTTGTCATTTTATAAAATTTATGCATAAATTACCATATTTTGCCTATTATACCCTTGATGGAGTAGTTAATTAATCTTAAAAATGTATTCATCATTTATTATAAAGTTGACTTAAGAAAATTAAATAAGGGCAGAAGGGTAAAATTACATCTTTTTTTCTTAATGCAAGTGCAAAATAAAAATGTGACATATAAAATGGGACGGAGGGAGTATCAATTACAATTATGGTGGGATGTGCTTTTTTTTCCCTCTCTTTTAATTTTTGTATTCAATGAAAATTTGCACCATTTAACTTTTTTCTCTCTCATCTTTTCCATTGTTAGTTTTTAGGTAAAACTTTAATTTTACTTGGTAAGAATTTTGGTTCCTTTTCATTTCTGTTTTGTTTGTTTTCTAAATCACTTCTAATTTGAGACAAAATAATTTATTTGCTTTGATTTCTACAATTATGAGCAGAAAAATTCTATTAATTCAGTTCTTAGAAAGAGCTCTATGTTAAAGCAGACTAATAACAATATTAATACCCTTGTGTTTGTTTAAAATTGAATTTTGAGTTGAATGCATTCACTTCATCTTATATGAGTGAATGTGGAAGAGAAAATCATGTCACCAATAGTAAAATCCCTATCTATGTTACCCTAAATCCAAATATTCGTCAAAAGAAAAAAGGTAAGAAAAAACATGTTAGTGAAAATCTTCTCGTTGTTATCCCAAACTGACGAAAAGAAACAGTAAGGAGAAAGATGTTATAATTGTTGATTCGAAGAAGTACCTGCATGATAGTAATTTTGAATATGAGATTTCAATTTTCAAATGTTTTTTTGGTTGAACAAGGTGCCTAAATCAAATTTTAAAAGAAAACCGGACGTATATATCTTTTGAAAAAATGAATATGCTTTTGTGTTCAAGTTTTATTAATGTATTTTAGTTAAATATAACATATTTTGAAATTCTACCAAGAAATTGCTGAAATATTATCAAAACTTACCTCGTAATATCGAGAATGAAACATAAAGTATTTCAAAATACAATTAATTTCAACAAGTTTAACTTTCTTTGTAACTATTTAGAGGTAGATCGAAGAAGAACATGAGAAGATTAGATAGAAGGCATGCTTTTTTTTACCGAAGATATGATCTTAGATGGAAGCTATGGAGATGGAAGATTAGAATAATATGTTAGTCGATAGATGAGTATTGGCACATAGAGTTTAACTTTTTGTTCTTCAATTTATGAGCATTTCTTGCATCCTTCAACAAAATAATCTTACGTTCTAGTACAGAAAAACCTTTTGTATAAGGTTCGAAATGGTGAATTGAGTGAGGTAGAGTAGACCAATGATCCTGTACTCATTTTGCCGGCTATTGATAGAAAAAGTTTGCATCTGCTTCTCCTAAGTAGTTTCCAAAGCATCAGCTAGTAAGTACATATATATATATGTTCTCCTGAACACATGTATGATTCTACAACAACCTGCAATCATCAACAATATGTGAGTATAAGGTGTTCTTATTGATGTGCGAAATTTATGAGCTACGACATAACCAAGAGAAATTTCCATGTAAATCCTCTCAGTTTACTTGTGAAATTGCGTACCTTTGGTTACATCACAAAGAGATTTAATTTCAGAGAAAGAAAGTTCACGCAAGGAATAGGATAGCGTTGCTGCCTACATATAGAAGTGAGCAATGTTTGTCAGCAGTTGAATAAAAAGACACAAAGAAGGTCAAAGAAAATGAAAAAATTAACTCACTAGTTTAAGGGCCTGTTTGGATTGACTTTTGGCTTATGACTTATAAGCCAAAAGCCATAAGTTAGGATTTCTAACTTATGGCATTTGGCTTATTTTTGTTATTTTAGTTTTAAAATAAGTGCTTATAACTACTTTTTAACTTTATCCAAACACTTCAAAACTGCTTAAAAGTTATTTTGGCTTAAAAGCATCTAAAATAAGTCAATCCAAACGGGCACTTGGAGTCTTTTGGACACTGCTAAGCAGCACTTCCAACTGTGCCTATGCTCAACCCAAAATGATTTCAAACTTTTGAAAAATGAGGATTTCTTAGTAAAGTTAGACAGTGTTTGTTAACTGTTATTCAAAGATCTCAACAAGTGTCACTAAAAAAGATCATTAAACATGTTTAACAGTTTAAGCTTTGATTCTGCCAAGGGCTACGCTAATAATCATTCACATATTCACTTGCGCCTTGGTGCTCTTTACTCTTACTTCGTTTAGCAGGTTACTATGGTTACCGCGTTTCGTGAAGAATTTGAAAAGGTGCCGGCATCTATGAAAGAGGAAGGAGGTACCTGATGGAGAGTTATCTGGAGTGTTTTTGAATGGGCTGAAAGAGGAAATTCGAGCAGAATTGATGCTTTTATGGGATGAAACTTTGAGGGAGATAATGGAGATGGCTAAAAGGGGAAGGATCAAAATTTTGTTTTGCAGCAAGTTCAGGGTTTTAAATTTGAACCAAGTAGAGGAAGTTCAAGCAATAAATCAGTTGGGTTCAGACCCAATTATCCTCGAGTCGCAAACATACTTGAAACACATGACTACAGAGCTGGAGAAGAAGGCTTAACACTGATCCACCATCGCATACGACCGAAAAGTCCACTAGCTTCAAACACGACTTCAGTAGCAAAATCAGAGGGACAATTCAAAAGGTTGTATGATTCAAAATTTGACGAAAAAGAGAGCCAGTGTTATGTTTCAGATGTGATGAAAAATTTGGACTCAATCATTGTTGTAAAATTAGGCAACTTAACCTATTAATCATTTCAGAGGCATCCAATACAGATGAAAATGATACAGAAGAATTCTTTGAGCCTACCAGAGAAGATGTAGTTGAAGGGGAAACTAAGGGTACTACGATGGTGTTGAATATGAGTTTGGTTGTGGGTCTTGCAGCAGGTATAAGTTGTTCTCCTTATTGACGAGGCAAAGTTTAAGAGCTAAATACCAGTTTAAGCCCCTAAAGGTTGGTAAAATGTTGTGTACTTTTGGTTACATCAAATTGAGATTTAATTTGAGAGTGATAGATCACGCGAAGAATAGGATATCCTGACCCCTAAACAAGATTTTTAAAATAAAAAGCATAGAATTTAAAATTGAGAGGGAAGAGCTAACGTTGCTGCACATCTAGAAGTGAGCAATGTCTATAGGCAGTTGAATAAATGGAAGCAACGAAGGTCACAGAAAATGAAAAAATTAATTCACTAACATATAGGTTGAAAAAAGAAAAAGAAATTGATCTTCCTATTTGTAAAGGGGAAAAAGATAAAATGAAAAGAAAGAAGTTAGTTTTAGAGTGTCTTGGACACTGCAAATCAACACTTCCAACTGTGCCTATGCTCAACCCGAAATGATTCAAACTTTTGAAAAGTGAGTATTTCTTACTCAAGTAGGACAGTTTTTGTTAACTTTAAATGATGGCAATCGGGTGGGGCGGGGCAGGTTTAAAGTTGTGCGTTGCGGGGTGGGTTGAGGTAATTTTATTTTAAATTGATGTGCAGCAGGGTGGGTTGCAGATTTTATGTTTAAGTCCTACTGCTAGGATAGAATTGCTCCATCTTCTGCAATGCTTCTTAGCTCCTAATTTCAATCTGGATGACTTAAAGTGTTTAACACCTTGGGGGATAACCAGTTGAGTAGAAGTCATATATTTTTTTGGAGTTGGTAGGAATACATGAAGTATTTATTATTTTGAATATTTGTGTAACTTTCCAAGATTAGATTCAATTTAAGTAGGAATATCTGGTGTATTTATTTTGAACATTTTGGGCAACATTCTAAATATAGTCTACTATACAAGAAAAAAGTTAAGAAAGACATTTTTCCAATATATATTTTTGCAAAGTTTTATACAACAGAATGATCAGAAACATTGTTGTTTGATTGAAGCCAATATCAGGTCTAAAGTATTCATCTTTTTCCATATCTGGTCTACGGTGTTATTGTTTAGAGTCGAACATTTTCTTCTAAATAAGAAATAATTGTTAAACTCTCCGTTTTCAGAAAAACTGAAATGTTAATCTGGTTAGTTTAAGCTTTAATAATAAAACAATTTTAAAAAGTAAGTTTTTTTTGCTATAAGGTGGGTTGAAAATAGAAAAAGAAAATGCTACGTGGGACGGGTTGAAGCCTTTTCACGTTTAGACCAAACCCGCACCGCAACAGCCCTGCCCCATTGTCATACCTACTACCTTCTCAACTATGGTCGTGTCAGTTGTTTAGTTCAGCAAATCTGGGCCATTAAAATTTAAATGGGAAATGTGTAAAGCTTAGGAAATAGAGAGAATGACTAGTGAAGATGAGCCTGATACACTCAAGAGTCAAGATTATAGGCTTAACTGTTATTTAATGATCTCTGTAATTCATCTATATCTTTAACCGTGTCACTAAAACGATCATTAAACATGTTTAGGCTTTGATTCTGCCCAAGGACTATGCCAATGATTATTGGCATATTCACTTGTGCCTTGGTGATCTTTACTCTTACTTTGTCTAGTTAAACAACATGTACCCCTAAAACACTGCTTAAAAGGACAAAAGAACGCCCAATGTTCGTGCAAAACGTTATTGTTCCTTGGGTGTAGGCAAAAACAGAAAAGGACAACCAAGATATCTAAGCAGATATGGTGTAAAAATGGTCCTTGAATATGCAACATCCAATATTTGACAAAATAAGCAGAATTTTAAAACACGTGAAAAATGCAGCGAAAGAATACTTACAGGTTGTTAACTATTACAACAGTCATTCACCTGAGTTCTGACATCTTTCAATCTTCGTTTGGTAAATCCGGACAAACTAGGCTTTCGATGCAAAGTTCCGCCTCAATTCTGTTGTAAACACCAGTAACCTCAACATTAGGAACCTCTGGATATGTGAGAGAGTCATTCTTTGGATTGTATATCGCGAAAGTTGATTTAAACGCGAGCAGGATTTCACCTTTATTATACGTGAAAAGGGGCGGAGAAAGCTCATAGTTCTCAGGATACCTGATGGTATACAGTTTTGTCCAAGACGCTTTAACTCCATATTCCTTCATTACCCACACATCCGAGTGAGTTCTCTCATCATTATTACAGAGGACCGAAAGATCACTTCCCAACACTCCAAGCTTCAAATCTCGTCCTTTGTTGTAGCTGGGCAGCTCCAACTTTCCCCATTTCTCATCAACCAAATCAATAGACGTGATGCGCATACGACGTCTACGAAATGTAATCCAATGAAGCTTATGATTCACAAATTTAGCCTCACCACAGTAACTCACCCCAGGTTTAAAATCTTCAAGTGTTCTCCAAGAATCACTCTTTAAACTATATATCGCGGCCTCGAAATTGGCCTTAATCATGCTACTAAAAATACCCACTACCTTATAATCGTCATGAACCTCATCATATCCAAAACCACACTTGGACCAGCATTCACGCATCTGTGTAGGCACAAAGCCGAACACTTTCTTGAACTTTCTAATTGATGGATTCCATAACACCAACCCACTAAACCCATCGGCAAGACAAACCAACCCATTAACAGAACCCGAAATATAGACACGTTGAGGTGGATTTTTCATGGGACAATCCAAATCAAGTGCCTCATTAACAGAGTTATGAAATAAGGAGCTAACAGAACAATATTTAATATCTTCCCGAAATTGTAACAGAGATATATAGCGGGTGTAATCATTAGCAGAAAAATTAAGATGAGTTTTCACAAATTCAGGACTGGAAATCAAATTAAACCAATTTTTGGAAACACATTTGAACTGTAAGAGGTATTTAACTGAAACCCTTACAAGAATTGCTTCGATCAGTTCTTCTGGCAAACACCCCATTGAATCTTTGCTTGGAATTTCAGTACGCTTTCTCAGTCTCCTCCGTTTTGTGCGTCGATGAGAAGCTTCAGATTTCATTTTGGTTAGCAAACGTTTCATCGAAAGCTTCATTCTTTGACATATAATTCAACAAAAAGAGTTTGCACAAAATTTGAGCTCTGCTTATTGTTTCTATCGAAAGCTTCACTTATTTGCAGAGCCGTTTACATCAGTTTTACCGCTGGTTATATTGCTCTTATATATATTTTCTTTCTTTTTTTTTTTTTTTTTTTTTGTAATATAGGTTTTTTTTTTAATCATTCGACATAATTTAAATTTAAATTGACAATACATATTTGATATGATGATATCTATTTCTCTTTTTGGCTAAATTTAGGTTTTCCTTTTAGTTCTTTTTTAATCGGTATTAAATTTATTGGAGGAGACTTATATGTAACAATTTAGATATTCAGATGTCTAAAGTGGATATTCATATTACAAATTGCTATCTTGGAGAAGTTGTTTATCAGAGATCGATTAATGCAGTGGGGTGCATTAGATTCAGCTTCATGTCCTCTATGTAACTAGGTTAATGAGAATCATAATCAGTTGTTCTTTGAATGTACTTACTCAGGGTGGATTTGGAGCAAACTGCTACAATGACAGGGTATTCCTAGAGGTCCTCGTACTTGATGAGAGGAGAAACAATGAACAATTACACATGAAACTAGACAGAACATACAAACAGAGATATACCAGATGAGTTCAGCTGGAGTTATATACCATATTAGACTTGAGAGGAACTCCAGGGTGTTTTTTGAAGGCCAGAAAAAGGCGGAAATCATGGTACAATAAATTATTTAGGAGATCCATGTTTGAGGTTCCCCGAAGATCAAGCTAGGAAAGTCTAATAATCAAGTCAAATCTGCAAGATTTGCAAAATGAGTATGGTAATTTATAAAAAGTCTAGAACAAAACTTATTTTAGGTAGAAAAAAAAAAGTAGCAAAATTGGGAATCAAACCCAGACGCAAAACCATTCGAAGGACCTTAGGCACCCACAAATAGCCACTGTGTCAATCAAACAATTTATTCTATAGATGCTCGTTGTTTAATTTTATACTATTCCTCTTAATTTCTATAAAAAATATATATAATTCGATACAAAATTAATAGGTGCTTGAGCACCCGGGAGTCCCTACGTAGGTCCGGTCCTGATTGTGACTGCATACAAAATAAATAAATAAAATATTCAAGTTGAAATGAAATGGATATTAAAATTTTCTCTTGAGTTGCTTAAGCAAAAGCCCATATTTGTACAAGTCAAAAGAAGAATTCAAATATGGGGAAGTTATCCTATTTCAAGTAATTAATGAGCAAAAAATCTCGCATAATCTGAGTAATTGATAACTATGTATGATGTATCATGATAAGTTTAAGATACATAACATATCATGATATGTTTAGGATATATGATGTATATCATAATACGTTTAATTAGGATACATGATGTATCATGATACATTTAGGATACATGAGGTATTAATGATACCTTTCAAATACATGATGTGTCATAATACTTATACATAATGTATCAAAAATACCTTTCAAGATGTATCTTGATACCTTTCGAATACATGATGTATCATGATACTTTTTCGAACACATGGTGCATCATGATATCTTTCGGGAAGACTTATCTTCAACAACATTGTTTTTTTTCAATACTCTTATCAATAGCGCAAGTACAATCACCCCAGCATTGTAATTTTTTGTATACTAAGCTCCAATATTGATAGAGAATTTGTGAAAGCTTAGCACAAATCCTAAAAAGATAATTGAAAATTGTACTTGGAAAAAAAGAATTGGAAGAACAAATATGTAGATGTATTTACTGTGAAATAATTTTTTTACATGATATGAATAATCACAAAAATGCGAATTGAAAAAAAAAATATCTAGTTTAAACTAGAAGAAATTGAAATGAATCGTGTTAAATTGGTGGAGTTAAGACGCGGGAGAGAAATAGAGATAATATAAATGAGAGAAATGAGAGAAAAAAAATAGTCAGATACAATTTCTATTTATACGTGAAATAGGGAATTAGGTAAAACCGTGTAAATTTACTATTAAAATAATATTATAGCTTCTTTGGGTAAATTACACGAAAATGACAAACATCTAGAGTATATTATGTAATATAGCTATAAGTTTCGACTATTTTTAATTTGTGGCTACAGTTTCGCAAAAATTTTCTATTCGGTTTTCTAATTGTATAAATTCAGAATTTGTATAATTTGGTCCATAATTGTTTAAATCCAGAATTTGTATAATTCTGTTCCTGATTGTATAAATTCAGAATTTGTATATGCTTACCCTAACTATTTGTTATTATCTTTGCTATTTCTGAAATTCTCTTATTTTATAGTATGATTTTAATTAGTACATTTTGGGTCAGTCTTAGCCTGGTTGGATAGAGTTTCCTTTTTTAATAGGTTGTTTTTTTTCCAATTATTTTTTCGTCAAATATTTTTGGCTTATTTTGTGCAAATTATGTTGGAAGTTCTATATTCATGTCAATTCCCAGAGCATTCATCTAACAGTAGGTTTTTCTTTTATCCTCTCTTTGGTGTGAATTCTAATAGTGTAATACGTATTGTTAATTATTATCTCGAAGAAACTGAATTATTCTAACTTCTTTTTTTCCCCATTTTTGTTTTATCAGAACACAAATGGAAAATAGTGGCATTCCGTGATTTAAAAACCGAATTGCTCTTTGTAAGGTTTATACTTGGCGCTCCCAAATTGGAAATAATATGTAAGCCAAGTGAGTGCTCCACTGAGAAGGTCAAACCGGCTTTCTCATCCTATAAATTGGCACAATAAGGTCTTTTCCCTTGCTGTTTAACTCTGTATTTCATAACCATCGACATTGTGATGGAAAATCAAACTCCAAATTGGATAAACCATTTTTGGTTTAGTTTTAATAGTTCTGATACCATTGACACATTAACCACTAAATTACGTAATAATGTATATCTTCAGAAAGAAATCAATGTGATTAGCACCTTAGTTAGAAGAGGCAGCCAATAAATCTACCTCAAATCAGGCCTAAAAGGACTTATCCTTTCCAGCAATTTAGAGAAGTCACATTTTATACACTTTTTCTGGTCTTCATCATGTTCCTCCATATAGTAGGTTCTGAAGCTTTGATTTGCTCAACGATATTCTCAGGTTTCAGTATTTATCATCAGCCTTTGCTTTGAAATTCTTCTCCATTTTCTCACACTGATCTACCTCGGGTTGAAACTTGACCGATATTGAGTTGGTAAAGGTTTGAGTTTTCACCGCATATACTGGAGGAACATGTTGCATATAAGGAGTGGCAATATGTGCCCCTTGTACATTCTGAGCTGAATAAGTTTGGATAATGGGCGTATTTTGGATTGGAGGTGATGAATTCGATGGGTTTACGGGAGTAGTTATAAGCACTGAATAGGTGTTAGTGAGTGGAGAAACGTAAGGAGTGTGAGTTGTAGGTTGATTTTGTGGGTTGACAGGTGGTGGATTAGGAGTAGCAACATAGGTAATGTAGGCAGGTGGTTGACTTTGTGGAGGAGTGTAGATGGGTGTCAAATTTGATGGATTTACGGGAGTAGCTGGAGGAAGGTTATTGTTGGTAGGTGGAGGTTGTTGTGGGGGAAAGTGTTCAAGAACTGGTGAATCAAGTGATGGAAAACAAGGTGGGTTTGGTGCAGTACTCCTAGGTTCAGGAAGTGGATTTTAGAGTGTGATGGATAAATTGGTCAAGTCTCTTACCCGGGTTAGTTTGCTATGTAGATCCTCAATCTATTGAGTCAAGCGGGTGATGTGTTCATCATGTTGAATAGTAGTTCTATCTTTAGAATTCTCGAGAGAGTCATTAGGAACAATGATATGTCCTGGACCAATTGGATCAGACGTAGTTGGATTAGTCATAGTGATTTTCCTTCCTTGAATAACCCAATTACGCCGAGGTAATGCTGATGATTTGGACCTTGTGAAGTACGGATGGTCAACCAGCTCGATTGTTAACACGAATCAACTTTTGGTTGGAAATAAAAATTAAAGATAGAAAAAAATAAAAAAATGTTAGTTTTAAATGAAAAAGTAAAGATATGCCCACGAAATTCAAATAAATTACAAAGCATGCAAGTTATCAAGTAGAGTCAAATAAGTTGTAAGAATAACATGTAAACAAGTCATCAAGTAAAGCCAAATATATTGTAAAGATAACATATAAACGCGTCCTAATATGCTTGTGACCTCTTTGTGCCAGAGGCAGGCATAACGTAGATTCGAGGAGTATATTTGCCATAATATGTCATCTCATTGCTCTTGATTAATTAAACAAAATTATTATTTTTTCAGAATAAGGTACAAAAATAGTGATTTTTTTTATTACATGTCGAATGAATACAACGTAAAGTACTGAAATAAAGTAAAATAAATTTTGTTATGCCCACCCTTCTTGATTCCTTTGGTGATATCACCACTTCTTGTACTCCAACGTCAAGTCTTCGTACCTGTCACGGGAATGTTAGTCATACCACCCCCTAAAGTTTAATTAATTAGAGCAAATGGTCCATATTTAGACATAAATATTCCTCAAATATGCACATAAATAATAATAGGTCGTCACTTGGGGTCGGAAACCCACTTGGACATTTAAGGTAAAGTCAACTAATGGACTTAATACACCAAGGATATAAAGCCTCTAAGGTCATGAAATGATGTATGCTCCTTGTAAAGTGTATTGGTTTAGCTCTACTCTAGGTAAATTAGGAGTGAGTTTATTAGACACAAGGTTTCCGAGTGGACTATTCGAGTGAGAAGGCTACGCGGTTACACAGAAAAAGATTTGGACACCCCACACATATGTCAACTCTCCTAAATTTTGGAATTTTGAAAGAAATTTGTGGGTGTGCAAAACACACCTCACGTGTACGTGTGATAGTATGAATTTCCAAGAAGTGGAGAAATATGAACGGAATGACAGTTAAGAAAAACAGTAACACATAAACAGTTATAGCAAATAAACAATTGATAGCATGTAAAAGTAATTTATAGCTAATGAATAATTGATATCATGTGAAAATAATTCAAAGTAAACAAACTATCAATACCATGTAAAACAGTTGAGGACAAATAATGTAATTAAAGTAAACACATAAAAGCCTAATTAAATGAAGTCCGTTATGGTTAGAACCTATTAACTCCCCAATGGAGTCGTCAATCTGTTATACTCTATTTTAACCGAATCAAAATAGTGTACAATATTTTGTTGATTTCCAAATTAATAACTAACTTAAGAAGTCGCCATCTAATTATTACGGTGAATTAGGACACCTAAATTGATTAAAGTGATTGTCTAAAGTTAACTTTATTTTAAGGTCCACTAAACATGAAATTCTAGGTAAGGGTTCAACTAATCTAAAGGAAAGGGGTGAGACATACTTTAAGATCCATTAAAATGATTAAGTGATCAAACTTAATTAATTAAGTAGGCTAAGTGTGAGAAAGTAAAAATTACAATATAAATGTTAAATATCAAACAGCTTTAATAAAGGTACTTTAAAAAATATTTTATAAAAATTCCTTCTTGTTAAAATACAAATTGTAATTAAAAGATTTTGAAAACATTTGTTTTTATTGTTGATTGAAAAAGGGAGCACATGTGATAAAGACCCATTCATATTCAAAGAAAGATTAGATTTGTTAGGAAAACAACAAAAGTTATTGAGATAAATGTCAAAAATATACTTAAACTATACCCTTTTTTTGAGTTTCATACCTAAATTATTGAGAGTGTGAGTTTCATACCTAAACTATCACTTATTAGTTTGAGAAACACACCTCGGTGTATGTAATGCACTCTCTCTTTTATTTGAAAAAACTTTGACACATGATATTCCACATGGATAAAACATTTCGCCTTGAAAAAAATTAAATAATACTCCCTCCGTCCACAATTGTTTGTCAGGGTAAGGTCATGCACACCCCTCAAGGAAAATTTAATACAAGGTGTAATTTGACTAATGTAACCCTACTATACCAAGAATACCAAAAGTCCACATAACTTTTCAATTGAACTATACTATCATTAAGGGCAGAATTGGAAAAAAGTGACTAACTATTTCTTGATTGTTTAAATTGACAATTAATCTTGGACATCTATTTTTAGTATACCTGCCAAACAATTGTGGACGGAGGGAGTAAACTATATTAATATTAATTAAAAATTAAAGTATTACTATCCCCAAACAAAATATTATTTTTTTAAAAAAATTAAATTATTTTTCTTACCCCATTCCACCACCTCCTCCCCGTACCCCCCCCTCCCCCGGCAATCCCCTGTCCATTTTAAAAAAATATTTTATAAAATATTTTTTACTTCACCCTCCCCCTCCCCCCCCACCCCCCCCCCCAAAAAAAAACCACCCACTCATTCCATGATATTATTTTATTTAAAAAAAAATAAAATTCTACCACATCCTATTTAACCCTCCACTCCTAATTTATTTATTTATTTTACATTTTTCTTGTTTTGTGATTTTTAAGATTTTTTTTTCTACTTGTGCACCAAATATAACATAAACAAAAAATTTATTTTTAAAAAGTCTTGTGGCCGCAAAAAATAAATACTTTTGATAAATATATCTAACACAAAACGAGAAAAAAATTTGAAAGCAAAGGGTTATGGGGACTAGTGGATAGAATTATATTTTAAAAATAAAATAATATCGAAATTATTTTTGGAAGGGGGAGGGGGGATGAAGTAAGAAAAAATTAAATACTTTTATAAAAGAAATTTAAATAAAAAGAAAATGGACGCACGGGGCAGGGGGTGAGAGGAAGTGATGGAGTGGGATAAGAAATATATTTTACTTTTTGATTTTATAAAAAAATATTATTTTTTTGGGATAATAATTTTAATCTTTAATTTTAACTAACACTAATAATTTATTTAATTTTTGTCAAAGTGAAATATTTTGTCCATGTGGAGTATGATGTGACAATTTTTTAAAATAAAAGAGAGAGGTGTGTTTCTCAAACTAATAAGTGATAGTTTACGTATGAAACTCACTCTCAATAGTTTAAGTATGAAACTCAAAAAAAGTGTATAGTTTAGGTGTGTTTTAACACTTATCTCAAAGTTATTTTGCAAGCACATTCATTTTCTATGAAAAAAAGAACATTTAACCAAACTCCAAAATTATAACCATGTGAAAAAAAATAATAACCTATTATTACCAAAAAAGAACATTTAAAAAAGCTTAGACCATCTCCAACCCACCTCTATTTTACTCTCCATTCTCTATATTTGGAGAGTAAAATAGAGAATGGGCACTCCAACCCACCTTCAAATCACTCTCTATTCTTCAAATTTAGAGAGTTGAATAGTAGTTCTCCAAATTTGGAGAACTGCTATTAACACTCTCTATTTCACTTTTTTAATATTTTATTATTATTTTTCTAACTTTCTAATTAACATATTATTTTACATATAATGTCATTAATTAAATATCTAATATGCATAATTTTTTTTAAATGTAATATAATATTTTTAAAAATATATTATTTAATATACTACTTTAATCTTGAATCAATAATATTTTAATTTTTTCTAATTTTTGTCAATAATATAATTTGATTTTATTATTAATTTTCACTATAAAGAATACACAAAATTAAAATGATAAGATGAAAAAATTTAATTTAATAATACAATACATAATATGATAATTTAAATACAAGATTACAATACAATACATAACCTAATAATTTAAATACAAAATAAAATACAATACATAACATAATAATTTAAATACAAGATAAAATACAATACATAACATAATAATTAATTTATCACAACAATAATTTAGTAATCCGGTAGGTCATTTTCAGATTTAGCACTATTCAAAAAAAGTTAGGATATGATCCAAAGAATTGTTACAATTGTGGTTGTGACTGCAGTTGTGATTGTCGATTTCTTTTTTCAAGTATTCGTTGTTGTTCTCGTTGCAGGTAGTCACGAACTTTGCAATCACGTTTTGTAATTATTACAGGACCATCACATTTTTGGAAAAAGGAAGTGCTATGTGATATAATGACTACATGTGTTACTACACAACATGATAATTGATGATGAGCATAATCTTAATGCACCAATTCAAGATGTCGTAAAGGCTCTAACACTAACGACAAAAATGGTGGTAGATGAAAATCTTCGGTTAGAACAGTTTTTAGTTAGATATAAAAAAATTAAGGACAAAAATGCTCATTTTGAACTCCGTAAAGCATTAATAAATCATTTATGGGAGTAACATAATAATTTTAAAAATTGAGTGTTTATGTAATTATATTTCACTTTTATTTAAATTTGTCCATTAATTTGTATATTATATTATATTTTCTTGCAATTTATATTATTTAAAAATTTAGAATGAAATATAATTTTATATCAAATAAAAAATTTTAAAAAATAAAATTTTATATCACATGAAAATTATATAAAGTAATTATTTGAAGAAAAAAATAAAGAATTTATATTATGAAATAAGAAAATAAAAATAATAATATAATATTAAAGAGATTTTTTTTTATAGAGTAAAATAAAAAATTAAATTGAAATTGATTGTCTGAAAAAAAAAAAAAACTCTATATATAAAGAGTAAAATAGAGTGTAGGATTGAAAATGCCGTTAACTATAGTAACCTATTATTAAACAACAACATTATAAAATAATAAAAGTCATTTTGGCTTCCACGAGAAATCTGCAATTCATGCTTAGGCAGTCGAGACGAGTAGATGACATAAAAGTGGTGTTCTTGTGAGTGTAAGAGCTTGTTGAGTGATTTTTCTTAACAACCAAAATTCTTCTCCCCCTATGACTAAAAACAGAGGAAATATTTATAGAAGAGGTTCAAGCTCTAGGATGTCATTTGGGCGGAATTTTGAGTTTGAAAAAGATGTATTTTGAAATTTGAACGATGTGTTCTTGGATGGACATAACCTTCATGTGTTCTGGTCAGATTTATGCTCGAAATGGTGAGCTCGTTTTTGAAGCCATATCTGCTATGTGTTGGTCTGTTGGACTCATATGCATCTTGATGAATATATTGAAATAGATAAAGCAAACTTGCATGAAAATGGTGTAGCATTTTTTAGCTTTTGGCTGACAAAGTTGGAATTCCCTTGTATTAAAAATGAGAAAGAAGACAAGAGTGGGGCTGCTTAAGGATAGAGAGAGAGTCTCAAACCCTAGATCTGGTAGTCTTCAATATTGTCTTGAAAGACCAAATTTGGGCTGTTGTTTGGATTCTAAAATGGGCTGAATGAAATGAGAAGGATTGCATTTTGTGTGGGCTTATATTAGGACGACTTTTGGAT
The DNA here is from genome assembly GCA_029582685.1 of Solanum piurae. NCBI lineage: Eukaryota > Viridiplantae > Streptophyta > Magnoliopsida > Solanales > Solanaceae > Solanum > Solanum piurae. The sequence goes on along the minus strand of JAJOOO010017096.1, from coordinate 18,706 downwards.
TCACTTTGACCAATTCATTTTATTTATAGCTTGCTCCTCCTTTAATTCCTTTGAACTTCTAATTTAATAACTAGTATAATATATATATGTAAAAAGTTTAGTAAGTAAGAAACTTGGGATAAAGTAATGACAAGAAGACGACAATATGTGATAGTTTTGATAATAAAATATATAATTTTATATAGTGAAAATGATAATAACCATAAAAATAATAAAGGTTAGAGTAATAAGATCACAATAGTAATAACCAAAACTAATAGTGAAATATAATATATTCAACTTGTTAATATTTTAGAAGCTCAATGGAATGAAATACAAGAAAGGAGGGACAACGGCATTCATGTTAAAATTTGACATATTTTGCAAAGACTAAAATGTGGTATTGGATGACTACATTCATGGAACAGATAGGATCTTCGTACATCAAAAGGGAAAAGCTTAGTGGAATGGTAATGCACATACCAGTGTGTTTGATTACTGGGATCTTATTCGTAGAACTCGTGATTCAATAATCATTCGAAAATTCCAATATATTAGATTAGTAAAAGAAAATTTAAAGACAAGTATCTACATTCTTGCTCACAAAGTCGTTACAAGTTTCATGGCAAATCATTGTTGACTTTTAATCGAACACTTATTTCTTGTGAAAACCATATTTCCTCAGCTGAGGTTCATCCTGCATCTTCTTTTTGCACACCTGAACGGAACGTACACCAAAGAAATGGATCCCTTTACTCACCAAAACTTTTCACAATAAATAGCTATTGAATGATATATGAAACAATTAAAAGAGAAGGTCACCAACATAAGTATAAAACTAAAACATAAACATATTCTGGTGTAAATTAAAGACAAATGAACGAGTGGAAATGTAATTTGGTGAATACGTACCAGATAAGAGTTGAGCAGATGGTCTTCTTGCCCAATCCGGAGGATGTATTGTAACTGTGAACGCATCATTCGCCATGTCTTCATGTTGCGATGTTTGAATTTTCAGGGTTGAATTGGCAACAAACCAGCCACACCTGTTTACTTCGATGTTTTTTAGAGTTACGGCATCACCAAAAGGAGAAGGGATTTCCTCAAGCTGTGTACACTTGGTTAAAACCAAACGTTCAAGCTTAGGAAAAGCATCGTCAGAGACAGACCACTGTGAAATGTTGATGTTGTCCAAATTTAAGTATTTGAGTTCAGAAAACTCTGAATCATTCACTTCCCATTGATTCCCTTCAAAGGCTCTGGAAAGTAACCTTAGAATCTCCAAGTTAGGCAATTCTCCAACTATAGAAATTTCGGACCAGGGTAGACGAAACTTGGACAAAGTCAATTCCCTTAGTTTTGAGGGGAAATTGAACTCGTGTGGAAGTTTAGCTGGATAGCTGTTGGAAACCAACTTCAGGGATTCAAGGTGACTTAGAAACTCTAATCTGGGAAAACGAACACACCTTCCCTTCAATTTCTCTGAATAACTAAACGTACCCGAAAATATACAACTCAATTTTCTCAAATTCAGCATTTTTGTCAAGATCATCTCTGCATCTTCACCATAAGAGAGACGTGGAGCGGAAAAGGTTTCCAAATAATCTAATTGAGAGTTAGAAACTGATTCACCCAAGATCTCTTGCAAACTAAATGAAGCACGATTCTTTACAAGCAAATGCCTCAATTTGATCATCTTTAGAATAGAAGAAGGTAATATTACTTCTCCTCCTAATCCTCTTACCACAAAAGTTTCAAGATTCCAAAGCTTAGCTATAAATGATGGAATTGAATTTGCATCAGTTTGAACAGCAAAGTACCTCAAGTGAATTAGAGACTGTACTTCACTGGGAAAAGTGCCACCAATGTTGAACGATTCCAAATCCAACACTTTGACAAGTTTGAAGCTGTCAAAGATGAAGGATAAATCACGAGGCCATAACAAGTTATCCGGGTCTGTCACTTTGAAATGTAAAGAACGAACATTTGAGCTACATGGCCGCCACAGATCAATCTCATCTTGGTAAGAATGGATGAACAACCGGTAGTCTTGAGGATTTTCAGGAAGCAAATCCTCACCCCTAAATCAGACAAAAAGGAAAAGAAACAAAAATACATGACAATGAGAGTTGGAATAAGCATAATACAATGAAATCAGTATAATTCTCAGTACCGGTTCATTTGTCTGAGGAAGTTTTCTTGCTTGGACTTCTCTAAGCAGAAATTGTGCAAGAGATCATGAATGCAACATCTTTTCGCCTTATAATTGGGTCTCTCCTCCATGACCATTACTAGATTTCTACTAATAAGATCTTCCAAGAAATCTTGTGCGGTTTCTGTTCGTTTTTCCTTATTTGCTTGTACAAACCCTTCAGCTTGCCACAGCCGAGTCAATTTTGAGACATGAATATCCTTTCCCTTTAAAAATCCTCCAAAATAGAGAAAGCAAGGCTTCAGATGATGTGGTAAATTGTTATAACTGAATCCAATTAAAGACATACTCTCTTCCAAGCTACCAATATTTTTGGAACCTAGACTTTCTTCTACTTGTTTCCACAGATCTGTTTTCTTCTCCTTCTCTTTCAGAACACCAGCAACTAACACAATGAAAAGTGGCAATCCTCCACAACTTTTTGCTATTCGATATCCCACATCTACAAGTTCAGGTGGACAGCTCTCACCTTGAAACACCTCTTCTTGTAATAATGTCCAACTTTCATCATCTCTGAATAAACGAAGATGATGGGGATTACTTTCACATTTAACATAATTGGCAATGTCACTCAGCCGGGTTGTTACAATAATTCTACTCCTATTCTGAGTATCCTTGAAGCACATATATAAATTGTCCCATGCTGTTTTATCCCACACATCATCTATAAGAATTAAGAATCTCTTGGTTAACAAAACTTGACGCAGCTTATTAGCTAATTCACCATCTTCTGTTTCAGTGCGATCAGCAGGCTCAAGAACATCATTCAAGATGGTAAGAAGCAACTCTTTCCATGAATATACTTGAGTTACACGACACTTGGCATGAACATCAAAGTGAGGGATAACTATGAGATCATTGTATATCTTCTCGGCAAGAGTGGTCTTTCCAATTCCAGGCATACCGACTATGGAGATAATATCTAGCTGAGACGATCCTCCGAGAAGCTGCTTCTTTATTTTGCCCATTGCTTCCTGGAAACCCTCAATTTCTTCATTTTCTCTTGGAGTATAAGCTGATAATGTTGGAGAAAGATTAATGGAGGGCTTTGCAACTTCATGCATTGTCACACCTATCTTCTTTCTGTTGCAAGTCTCACTAACAACTTTATTTAAAAGCTTAATATTATTAACAACTTCAGAGATCCAATGAGATTTGTACCAGAGTGGATGAGAACTGACTAAGCAGGAGTCAATGACATACTCTGCTTTGTACGCCATTTCAGTAACGCTTGTCACAAGACAATAAACTTCATCATGCTCATTATAGTTTGCTGCAAAATGAACTCTCAGTGACAATAAGCCCTCTTTGACTGATCTAATCTGATGCTTCAATTCAATGATCGAATTGATCTTAGAAGATAAAAGCTCCTCCAGTTTTTCCAAAAAAAATTCAATAAATCCTAATCCATGTGTCTTGGGGAAGGTATAACTTGACAAATCGGGAACTTCAAAACAAACCATTTTGATCTCTTCCTCGACATACTTGAGCAATTGCTTGACATCGGAGAGACATAGCATGTTAAACCAAGCAGGTACATAGCCCTTGAAAGAGAAGTTAAAGACGTACCTTGTACCATTAGCAACATCCTGAACACGTTTGACAAGGTGTTGGAGTTCTTGATGCATGTTGCGGTACTGTACAATATCTGCAAGAAAAGATCCCCAGTACACTAGTCTCTCTTTGATTACTGGGATTCCGTTCTTCAAACAAGAGACTGAAACAACATCACAGTCAAGCATTCTGTCCAGGTGGTCTAATAAAAAGTTGATAAGGCCTTCAACATCTATTAATGCCGTATTGCAAGGTGAAGCATCAAGAATTTCAAAGCATATTTCTCTGACCACTACCTTGACAGACTCGATCTCCTCTAGGAAATCAGATATTTTCTCAGAGCTGCTTCCATCCATGAAACTTCCATAGCTACAACGGCTAATTAATGCTGCCTTGCGGGCAGCAACTTCAGCATGCTTTATGAGATCATCCAATTTCTCAAGCTCTTTTTGTTGCCTAAGAAGATCTATAAGAAAGGCTCTAAAGAACATAAGCTCTTCGTGAGCATTTTCTATCAGATCCTGAACTTGACTTTCCAAAGTGTATTTGTGCTTTAGTAGATCCATGAAGTTTCCCTCGGACTTGATTAGACTGAAAGCAATAGTCAAATGCTGAAGCACAAGATTGAGCTTCATACTTTTGCTGCTATCAAAACCATCCTCGTAAGATAAACGGATAGCAGCTTCGGCCTCAAGTACTATGGTTCCAATTTCTGTCGAGAGATCATTTTGGTTCTTGTATTCGATGTACTCAGTAGTGGGATCAAGAAGAAATGTTACCAGGACCAACAACCCGTTGTGTAGCCTTTTGACCATATCTGTATTAGTAAGTTTTAGATGGACTTCATCGTTGAGTAGTAGCTTTTCGAGAATATATCCCTGCAACCCCATGAAATACTCATTAAAATCCAGGTTGTTAGGGAGGGATGGTGTTTCTGGGAATCTCAGAATGGTTAAATATAAATCAATGTCCTCAAAGATAACAGGAAGAAAGTTCAGCAGATTTATTGTAGGATGCTCTGGTGTTGATGATGAAAAGACGGGACATATCTGTTTAATTACTGTCTTATAAAATTTGTACTTTATATGCAAGTGATGCTGCACGAGATTAGTTTCCCGTAACAATGGTCCAGAAAGAGAATCGACAAGTTCCCTTGTTACAGTAGTCGCAGATTGAATTAGTGTCAAAACATCAGTTAGCTGAGCTTGATCTTTGCACTGCTCCAATGTATCCATGAGAAAAGTTCTAAAGAAGGTCAGTAGATATGGAAGATTAATCATGGTTTTTGATAGTTTCACAAAAAGAATTCTCTCTAATTTGAAATGATTAAACTTCACCCGCAAGGGAAGAAGCATACTGTCTATTTCAATATTTTTCTCCAAATCCACATCATACAAGGAGTAGATTTCACTTGCTGCCTCAATGGCTAGAGGTTCCATATAAGATAGTAAAAAAGAAAGTAATTCTTCATACTGAATCTTTTTGTCTTTCAAGTGAGAGAGAAATTGACAAAGCTTATGTTGTCCAAGAAGGAGCCATTGAAATCGACCAGAAAAGGCAACATGAGTTAACATGGCTTTATGACGTCGTAGCGTTTCCAGATTGTTTCTGACAAAATGAGTAAACTTCCATGTCACAAGCACATCATCGGATAGATACCGAAGACTATCATCTGTCATTGGAATTTTTGATCTGGATGAATATGATGCTTTCAAGACACTGATATAAAGGTGTCTAAACTCAGGCTTAATAGTAGGGTTTATCCTTTCCAGCAATTCTGAAAACTTAAGAAAGCATTCCCGATGTTGAGATTTCTTAGCACTCGTATGAAATGTGATAGCTGTGCAGGCGGCAGTATAAGCTACGTCCTCAGCGATGTTGAAGAGATCCTTCATTTTCTCATGTTCAATGCACCACTTTGCAGTAACCATGAGAAAGCATCCTAGATTTTCCAAGTTTTCCAGTTTTTCCTGTGGAATTGGATCAACATTTACGATGTTTGCCAGTTGAAAAGCACCATCAAGGCATGCTACTACGTGCTCCACCATATCCACAGTGATTGGGATAGATGGTCTGAATGGCTTTGAAGCTTTGATTTGCTCAGCAATGTTTCCGAGTTCAATTATTTTTAACGCCTCTGAAATCATTCTTCTAGTATCACTCGTCAGGCCTTGATCCTTCATGTGAGAATGTATCTCAGAAAAGCCATGGTCAGCTTCTCTGAATAAGGGCCTAAGATTTTTAGATATCACATTGTCAAAGTTATCCTTCTCCAGAACACGTAGAAACCGAAGTAAAGGAACTAGTTGACTACTAGTAGATTCCAATTGATCCTTGGTTGAATTGTCTAAATGTCCTGTCTCCACACAGCAACTGATGGTTCTTCTCACATCAATGCAAGATTCTCTGGCCATCGAATTGTTGATTCATAACAATTTACTGCACGTAATAATCAAATATCTTCAGAGATTGATACAAACATAATTCATCCATTTTACAGAAGTCTAGAAATACACTAAATAGCTCATCCCTTTTGTTAATAGCAATCACTCATTCTTCTTCTCTAGCTTTATTACTACTAAAAACACGGTCATAACCGAGGGACAGAGTTCACTCAATTTTGTGCAGGAAAATATTTTCCGATATAAAAGTAATACACCAATGGATAAAATTGACTAACTCAATGAACAGTAACTCAACTCAACAGAACAGTAATCGGTTAACTATAACTGGTAGTTATGAGCTGAAAGGAGGAAAGGAAACCTGTACAAGAACCTCATAATCGACGGACATCCCTTGGTTTAACCGATGTGGTCTGTTAGTTTCGTTTCGGCCCTCTATTTTGGACCACTTTTTGTAGTATATAGTATACGAAGCTCTTCTCATAAACAAAATACAGGTGAACCATGACAGAGCAAGAAAAAAACATCATCACTTGAGATTGGATGATTGCATCATAATAATGATAAAAGAACACTACACCAAAAATGATATTAACGGCAATAGCTTAATTGCCACTAAAAAAACATTTTAACACTCTTTGTTAATGTGCATATTTGTTGCTGCTAAAAGCTGTTTTTATTGTAGTCGAAGCAGAAGAAGGAAAAAAAAAGACAATGCAATACTACAAAAATCTTACTTTGATTTGGCAGGAAACTAAAGCCCAGTACTGAGTTATCCAAATCTGATGAAGTTCACAAAGTTCTTTGCTAAGATCGATTTGAGATCAGGATAGAAGATGATAATTAGGGAAGAGGACATTCATTCCTAAAACAACTTTTAGTGCCTGATAACGAGTTTTTAGTCATATCTTTTGAGTTGACAAATGCCCCTAACGCCTTTATGGATTTTGATGAGAAAGAAAACACCATTTGAAGGAAGACTTGATCATATGTGATGCGCTCATTAGCTTGTGCATTGAAAAGTTCTACTTCTTTATTATGTGAATAAAAAAACAGTTGATCAACTAGCTTAGTATTTTCTTGATTATTCTTCTATAAATTAATTGATTCCCTTTTGTCATCTTTTGTCAATAGCACATTGTAACCTTTAAAGGCCAGCATTTCAGCCAAAAAAAAAGTTGACTATTTTGTAGTTCAATTTTAAATTTATCTACCTTTATCATTGTGTCATAAAATAATAAATTATATACAATCCCTACTTGAAAAAGGAGGAGACCCTGTTGACTTGGATGATTTTAAGGGATTAACGGTCTGGATTGGTACCACCACCACCCTCCCCTGCTCAAGAGTCACTTTTGTTAGGGAGGCCTTATATGTTCCGTCAGGTTGTATTAGCAGACTCATCATCGAATCACAATCATCACAAGTTCAACTATCACAATCATCAACAGTGTTACACAATCTGTGTAACACTATGTGTTTAAAACAATACTACTAATTACAACAAACTTTGCAGAAACATGAAGTTACCAAAGTTTAATGAACCAGTGAAGAACAAAGGAACATAAATTAATTCACAAAACTAAAATCTGTAAAAACGTACCAGAATCGGAAAAAACAGAATGGAAAGAAGATCAAACCCACTAAATGCACAGTGTCCCCTTAAGGAAATTATTCCCCTCTAGTATCTGAGGTTTGATTTGGAATATGTCCTCCCAGGATAGAATGATCTCAATCACCAATGTATTGATACCCAAAATGCTGGTGTTAGCGAGCCACTCAACGGCAGTAAAGTACACAAAGAAAATTTGTGCAGAAGAAGAAGAAGAAATCAAAAAATTTCGTAAGTAAGAAGTCTGAAGAATTACGGGTATTTATAGCCAAGAGGAATTGATTCCGAAAGGTTGAAACCTTTCAGAATCCACACGACCATTCATGAAAATTTGCAACCTTTCAAACGGTCATGGCTGTTTTGTTCCTGAAAGTTGCAACCTTTTAGAACTGTCATCTCCAATGGCGGGAAATTCAAATAAAATGGGAAAGTAATTTAAATAAAACAGGTCGCGCGGATCCGAGTCCGATCAAAACATTTCAGTTAATTAACTAAATAATTAAAACATTTTGGCCATTTAATTTAATTTAATTAATTAAATAAATAATTAACTAAATAATTACAACAAAACTTTGTCCAAAAAATAATCTCTCGATCGATTATTTTCCAAAGCCAAAGCCGAAGCCGTTCCGAGCGAGCGACGACGACGACGACGGAGCAAGGGGGGTCCCTCCTTCCAACCCTTTTAACAACTAATAGAAGTGTTTCTCTATTTAAACACTTCTATTTTTCTTTCCACCACCAATGAGGAAGAAATGTCTTTTCTTAAAGCATAAGAGAATCTTTTCCAATTCCTCTTTTCATCTTCCCTCTATTTCCCATTAACTCTTGCTATACCCAACAATCTCCCACATTAATGGGGAATGGTCATAACATAAAGGAATGAACGGATGAGTGTGTACTTTACAAGCAAGGATCAATTGCATCTGGATAAGTAGGTTTCCCCTTAGACTTTTCGTAGTGAACATATGTTAGAACTACTCAATCAATCTGTAGATGCAATATCTTTGAACCGTCGAGCTTTGGTGTATACCTAGACAACTATATGTCACACAATTAACCCTTTACCGTTTATGGTTCTTACAGTTATGTTCGTTTCAACCATGAACATCTCCTGGTTTCATGAGTGTATAGAGAATAGGCTTTTGACAAAAAATTCTCTTTGAAGCGGCATACACTTCACACTCACATAGGTGATTTCTAATCGTGTCATCTCGTAGATACACTATTTGGTCAAATATGCCAAACTTAGCAAATCATTTAAAACTTTAAGCTTTATTAACTTCATTAACAAGCCTTAATGTTTTAACTTCGTTCCTGAACATTGTTTTCATCATGAGAATGGATTGAGTTGATTAACAATGTCGAACCGTCAGTCACAACTTTATTTTTCTCCTTGAATCTAGCTCTTGGGATCTCCAGTCTGCTAGATAGAGTTACTACCATGATGACTTGTCCTAAGCCGTAAACTCATTCCCTTAGATGATCTTTCAACTGCCTCTCTTACTAGGCCTTTCGTTAGTGGATCTGACACATTATCGCTTGACTTCACATAGTCAATTGTGATGATTCCACTAGAGAGCAGTTGTCTTACGATGTTAGGTCTCCGTTGTATATGACGAGATTTCCTGTTGTACATGACGCTCCCTGCCCAACCTATTGCTGCTTGACTATCACAATGTATGCAAATAGGTTCCACAGGTTTGGGCCAGAATGGAATATACTCTAAGAAATTCCGAAGCCATTCAACTTCTTCACCGACCTTATCTAAAGCAATAACTTCAAATTCCATTGTAAAGCGAGCGATACATGTCTGTTTGGACGATTTTTAAGAGACTGCTCCTCCAACAAGTGTAAACACATAACCAATTGTGGATTTTACTTCATTTGACTCGGTGATCCAATTTGTATCACTATATCCTTCAATCACGGCAGGATAATTATTATAATGCAAAGCATAGTGTTGTGTATGTTTTAGATACCCCAACACACGTTTCATTGCCATACAATGAGTTTGATTAGGATTACTAGCGAACCGACTCAGTTTGCTAATAGCACATGCTATATCTGGTCGCGTACAATTCATAATATACATCAAACTTCCCAATACTGGCATATTCCAATTGATTCACCTTTATTCTTTTGAAATGTAAAGCTTAAATCAATTAGAGTTTTGACAACGTTGAAATTGAAGTACTTGAACTTATCCAATACTCTTTCAATATAATGAGATTGAGATAATGCTAGTCCCTAAGGAGTATTGAGAATCCTGATCCCTAAGATCAATTCAACAACTCCTAAGTCCTTCATATTGAACTTGCTGGACAGCATGCGCTTAGTAGTATTTATATCGTCAATATCTTTACTCATTATTAACATGCCATCAACATACAGACAAACAATAACTTCATGATTCAGAACGTTTTTAATGTAGACACACTTATCACATTCATTAATCTTGAATCTATTTGCCAACATTGTTTGGTCAAATTTAGCATGCCATTATTTGGGTGCTTGCTTGAGCCCATAAAGCGACTTCACAAGCCTGCACACTTTCTCTTCTTTACCAGGAACTACAAACCTTTCAGGTTGTTCCATGTAAATTTCTTCTTCCAACTCTCCATTTAAGAAGGCTATATTTACATCTATTTGGTGTATTTTAAGATCATGCACTGCTGCTAATGCTATTAACATCCTAATTGATGTTATCATTGTTACTGGAGAGTATGTATCAAAGTAGTACAAACCTTCCTTTTCTATGTATCCTTTGACTACAAGTCTAGCCTTATACTTGTCAATAGTTCCATCGGCTTTCATTTTCCATTTAAAGATCCACTTTGATCCTAAAGGTTTATTTCCTAGAGAAAGATCAACTAATTCCCAAGTATGGTTACTTAAAATTGATTCGATCTCACTATTGACTTCTTCTTTTCAATAAATTGACTTAGACGAAGACATATCTACTTTAAATGTTTGAGGCTCATTTTCAAGAAAGAATGCCACAAATTTTGATCCGAAAGAAGTGGATTTCCGTTGGCGATTACTACACCTAGGATACTCATTAGGTAGTGTATTTTCCATTGATTCTTCCCGTGGTCGTTTAGGTCTTTCACTTGTCGACTCACATTCAGTTTTATACGGATAAATGTGTTCAAAGAACTCAGCGTTATCTGACTCAATTACCGTATTCACATGAATTTTAGGATTATCAGATTTGTGAATCAAAAACTGACAGGTCTTACTGTTCACAACATATCCAATAAATACACAATCCACTGTTTGTGGTCCAATTTTCACCATCTTGGGTAAAGGAACCTCTACTTTGGCTAGACACCACACACTTTGAAATATTTCAAGTTGGGTTTCCTTCCTTTCCATAGCTCATATGGAATCGATTCTGTTTTGCTACGAGGTACCCTATTGAGTATCTTGTTAGCATTAATGATGGCTTCCCCCCACAGATTTCGCGATGAACCAGAACTGATTATCAAGGCATTCATCATTTCCTTTAATGTTCTATTCTTTCGTTCCTCCAAACCATTTGACTGTGGTGTATAGGGTGCAGTAGTTTGATGAATAATACTATATTTCAAACATATCTCTGCAAAATGAGATTCGAATTCTCCACCCCTATTACTCCGAATCATTTTTATCTTTAGATTCAATTGATTTTCCATTTCATTTTTGTATTGCTTAAATGCATCAATTGATTCATCATTACTATTAAGCAAATATACATAACAGAATCGTGTGCAATCGTCAATAAAAGTTATAAAATACTTTTCCCCACCACGAGATGGTGTTGACTTCATATCGCATATATCTGTGTGAATTAAGTCTAAAGGTTTTGAATTCCTGTCAACAGACTTATAAGGATGTTTAACAAACTTACTTCCACACAAATTTCACATTTCGAGATATCACATTTGAAATCAGGCAATACTTCTAAAGTAATCAATTTTCACAAGGCTTTGTAATTTACATGTCTCAAACGGGCATGCCATAAATTATTTGACTCCAATAAGTAAACAGAAGCAGAATTCTTATTAATACTGTCAACAACCATTACATTTAGTTTGAAGAGGACCTCAGTGAGGTAGCCCTTTCCTAAGAACATCTCATTCTTACTTATTACAACTTCGTCACTAACTAGGACACACTTAAACCCGTTCTTAACGAGCAGTGCAACAGAAACTAAATTCTTCCTAATAGTAGGAACGTGCAGAACATTGTTCAAAGTCAACACCTTGCCGGATGTCATTTTCAACCATTACTTTCCCAGTTCCTACAATTCCTGTTGTTATTGTGTTCCCATGAATAAATCTTCATCAAACTCAGCAAGAGTGTACGTTACAAAGGCTTCTTTCGCAGAGCAAATATGTCGAGTGGCACCTGAGTTGAGAAACCACTCCTTGGGATTTCCAATTAAGTTGCACTCCGAGATCATTGCACAGAGGTCATATGCATTTTCCATCTCTTCCACAATGTTTCTTTGACTTTTGCCTTTGTCTTTGTCTTTGTCCTTTTTTGGAGCACGACAGTCAGAAGACTTGTGACCAGCCTTACCACAGTTGTAACAGTTGCCCTTGAATTTCTTCTTGACCTGTTTTGACTTCTATCAGTAGGACTTCTTTCTCTTCTTGCCTTTGGTAGGAGCTTCTTCAACAATATTAACTCCAAATATTGTCGAACTCTTATGAGACTTCTTTTCAGCGGTCTTGTTATCTTCCTCAATCTTGAGCCGAATTACAAAATCTTCAAGATTCATTTCCTTACGTTTGTGCTTTAGATAGTTCTTGAAGTCGTTCCACGAAGGAGGTAACTTCTCAATCATTGCAGTCACTTGAAACGCTTCATTAATTACCATGTCCTCAGTAATCAGATCATGGAAAATAAGTTGAAGTTCCTGCACTTGTGATCCAACAGTTTTACTATCTGACATTTTATAGTCTAAAAACTTTGCGACCACAAATTTTTTCAAGCATGCATCTTCTGTCTTATATTTCTTCTCAAGTGCATCCCACAATTCTTTCGAAGTTGTCATTACACTATAGACAATATATAAGTCATCCTCTAAAGCACTTAGAATGTAGCTTTTATATAGGAAATCTGCATGTTTCCATGCTTCAATAATTATGAACTTATATCAGCAATAGATATTGGAGTTTCTTCATTGGTAATTTTTTGCAGACCAAGAGTGGTAAGCCAGAAAAATACCCGTTGTTGCCATCCTTTGAAATTCACACCAGAGAATTTTCCCGATTTCTCTGCTGGTGGTACAACAGTTCGGGTTGGTGTAGCAACAACCACCGTAACATTACTATTTGCTATTTCAGAGTCTGAATCTGTAATAAAAAGAAATCAATACAAATGGCTCAGTAAGCAATAACTTAAATGGCAAACTTAATAGGAGTATAAAACCACGAAGGTTTTTGTCTCCACCAGAAACACAGATTAAAAAAAATAAAATAATTTCCTTAAGATTGTTACACAATTTGTGTTTAAAACAGTACTACTGATTACAACAAACTTTGTAGAAACACAAAGTTACCAAAGTTTAATGAACCAATGAAGAACAGAAGAACATAAATTAATTCACAAAACTAAAATTTGTAAAAACGTACCAGAATCGGAAAAAACATAATGGAAAGAAGATCAAGCCCACTGAATGCATAGTGCCCCCTTAAGGAAATTATTCCCCTCTAGTATTCGAGGTTTGATTTAGAATATGTCCTCTTAGGATAGAATGATCTCAATCACCAGTGTATTGATACCCAAAATGCTGGTGTCAACGAGCCACTCACCAGCAGTAAATTAATTACACGAAAAAAAATTGTGCAGAAGATGAAGAAGAAATCAGAAATTTTCGTAAGTAAAAAGTTTGAAAAATTACGGGTATTTATTGCCAAGAGGAATTTATTTCGAAATGTTGCAACCTTTCAGAATCCACACGACCATTCATGAAAGTTTGCAACCTTTCAAACGATTATGGCAGTTCTTGAAAGTTGCAACCTTTCAAAATAGTCATCTCCAATGACGGGAAATTCAAATAAAACGGGTCACGCGGATCCGGTTCGGGTCGGAACGTTTTGGTTAATTAACTAAATAATTGAAACGTTTTGACCATTTAATTTAATTTAATTAAATAAATAATTAACTAAATAATTAAAACAAAACTTTGTCCAAAAAATAATCTCGATCATTTTCTGAAGCCGAAGCCAAGCGAGCGATGAGGACGGCGCGAGGGGGGTCCCTCCTTCCAACCCTTTTAACAACTAAAAGAAGTGTTTCTCTATTTTAACACTTCTATTTTTCTTTCCATCATCAATGAGGGAGAAATATCTTTTCTTAAAGCATAAGAGAATCTTTTCCAATTCCTCTTTTCATCTTTCCTTCATTTTTCATTAACTCAGTTCCACTGTCAAAATGTGCCAAGAATACACCAAACAATATCGGTATCTGTGAACAGGTGAATTTCTATTTTTACTTTAATCGAATTCAAAATCACAATTAGCTGTGCTTTTTCAAAAATAAAAATAATAAAAATATGTAGTTACAAAATTCCTGAACTCCTATTAGCACTAATCACAATTATTTTGTTTTCTCCCACAAATGAAAAACTGTCTACTCAACATTGTTGAGTGAAACTGTCTTCGCACAGATGATAAAAATTCATATGTAGTATAAGGTAGGGGCCTTGAGAGCAACTATTATCTTCTTTCCATCAACGAATTACAATTTATAGAAACAAAGTGCAATGAAAAATCAAATGATAATTTTATTTTATTTTTGTTATTGAAAAATAATAATTTACTATTTGACTTTTCATTTGCATTTATTTCTTAAAATTGTGTCAACACGTGACTCCAACATGTTTTTAATTCATCATTTTCTCCTCAGGCTTTGGCTCTGGATCACCAAGAAAGGATACATTTGAATTCTCTTTCTTGATTTCCAAATTTACTATAAAAATATTTCTCCACGAATACTTTCATTTGATATTATCATGATCATGAAATAATTATGTTGTAAAATTCTATTAGTATATAAATATTGTATAATTTAGATTAATTATTAATCAATTGATGTGTGAGTATTTAATTGGTAATTAAGTAGTTAATTATTTCATCCAAGTTGGCATGTATAATTGGCATAAAGTCAATTAATGATGGAGCTATAATATAAATTTTATTGATTTTAAATTTTAAATTTTAAGATAGCGACATTAGGTAATACTAGCATTTAGTTTTGATTTTATATATATGAGTGTATTAAGGAAATTAATTAAGACAAACATAAAAATTGATTTCAAATTATTGAATTTGGCAAAATCCATATGTCAACTTTAAGTTTGCTTGTCATAAGCCAGGCACGAAAAGAGAAATTTGAGGAGCGATAAATAATTGATTAATAAATTAAAAAATATTGATAGAATTAAAAATATGTCTACGATATAGTAAAAAAGGAGTAAGACAATGATACATGTTTGGCCAAGTGATTAAAAAATACATATTTATAAGTACTTTGAATAAAATAGCTTTTCAGAAAACTATTTTTGGAAAAAATCTATATGTTTCTGACTAAATATTAAAATTATTTTATAGAGACAAACTATTTTAAATATATATTAAACAAATTATTTAAAATTTTATTTAAATAAAAAGTAAATATTATAAATTTTGATGAATATTATACATAGATTAATCGAATAAAAATTAAATATTGATATAATATTAACATAATAATTTTGATATAATTAAAATCTCAAACAACAAATTTAAGAATCATCCATAAATTAAATTATAAAATAATAATATACAAAACGTAAAACAAAATAAAACAGTTTAAATAAAAATGGAGGATAAAATTATAAAATACAATTAAACTAAACTTATGAGATATGTTTATTAATTAACAAGAGATATATTGATAAATATGTATAAATGGTGATAGTTTTGTATTTTTTCCTTTTTTTTTTGCTTATAATTCTTAATATTTTTCAAGAAGAAATTTTCAACTTCTTCTCAATCACATAATATTAGGATATAAAATTACATTTTATACATGATATATAATATAATCAAGTATGCATAACTAAATCAAATCACAATTCTTCGCACATGAGCGCAGAAAAAAATATCAGTAATTATACAATATATAAAATGATAGTAGCCAGTAGGTAATAAGACAATCCAAAAATATTAAGAATCAAATATTTCTAATAAAAATATAAATTACAAGGTCATGTACACATATTTTATTGATTTTGTTAAATCGTCTATTTTATTTTCAACTGCGGTAGTAACATTTCATATATTTTTATTTTTATCTGAAACAAAGCATATATTCTCTCTATCAAACCCATAATTGATCAAACATCTAATTGTGTACAGCAAGCAGAATCTTAAAAGCGAAAACAAAAAACAAGAGCATAAACTTGTATGATTACGTTCCAACTAACAAGTTCAGATTTTCTATTGTTCAATTTATGAGCGTTTCTTGCTTCCTTCAACAAAATTAAGTAGCATCATAGAGTTTTTACAACCTGCAACGATATAATCTTACTTCCTAGTACGGAAAAAGCTTTTGTATAAGCTTTGATATGGTGAACTAAGGTAGAGTAGACTGATGATCCTGTAGTCATTTGACCAGCTATTGAAAGAAAAAGCTTGCATCTGTTGCTTCTAAGTAGTTGCCAAAGCATCAGGTAGTAAGAAGGTCACATAAAATGAAAAAAAATAATTCACTAGCATATAGGTTGAAAAAGAGAAAGAAATTGATCTTCCTATTTGTGAAAAGGAAAAAGATATATTTATTTTGAATATTTTGAGTAATATTCCAAGATTAGAATTGATAAATCATTTTAAGTAGGAATATCTGGGGTATTTATTTTAAACATTTTGGGTAACATTCAAAATTTAGTATTACAAAAATAATAATTAAGAAAGACATTTTGGGAATCGGTAAAATTTTGAGCAACGTATTATATAACAAAATGATCAGAAACAATGTTGTTTGATTGAAGCCAATATGAGGTCTAAAGTATTCATCTCTCATATGTGTTTTCATCTATCTCTCCATTTTTAGGAATGCAGAAATGTCAATCTATTTTGTTTAAGCTTAAATAATAAAATAATTTTAAAAGTAAGTTTCTTTACTATGCGGGGCGGGTTGAAAATAGAAAAAAATGCTATGTGGGGTGGGCGCAGGGTGAAGCCTTTGCGGGTTTAGACCAAACCCGCATCGCAACAGACTGCCCGATTGCCATCACTACTACTTTCTCAACTATGGTCAGGCCATTAAATGGGACATGTGTAAAACATTCAAGTGAAGCTTAGGAAATAGAGAGAATGACTAGTGAAGAAGAGCCTGATACACTCAAGAGTCAAGATTATAGGCTTAACTGTTATTTAATGATCTATATCTTTAACCGTGTCACTAAAAACGGTCATTAAACATGTTTAGGCTTTGATTCTGCCCAAGGACTATGCCAATGATTATTGACATATTCACTTGTGCCTTGGTGATCTTTACTCTTACTTTGTCTAGTGAAACAACATGTACCGCTAAAACACTGCTTAAATGGACAAAAGAACGTCCAATGTCATTTACTTAAAAGTGTAGAAGCCACCAAACACAAGATACAAAAATGTTCCTGCAAAATGTTATTGTTCCTTGGGTGTAGGCAAAAACAGAAAAGGACAACCAAGATATCTAAGTAGATATGGTGTAAAAATGGTCCTTGAATATGCAACATCCAATATTTGACAAAATAAGCAGAATTTTAAAACACGTGAAAAATGCAGCGAAAGAATACTTACAGGTTGTTAACTATTACAATAGTCATTCACCTGAGTTCTGACATCTTTCAATCTTCGTTTGGTAAATCCGGACAAACTAGGCTTTCAATGCAAAGTTCCGCCTCAATTCTGTAGTAAAAAACAGTAACCTCAACATTAGGAACCTCTGGATATGTGAGAGAGTCATCCTTTGGATCGTATATCGCTAAAGTTGATTTAAACGCGAGCAGAATTTCACCTTTATTATACGTGAAAGGAGAAAGCTCATAGTTTTCAGGATACCTCATGGTATACAGTTTTGTCCAAGACGCTTTAACTCCATATTCCTTCATTACCCACACATCAAAGTGAGTTCTCTCATAATAATTAAAGAGGACCGAAAGATCACATCCCAACACTCCAAGCTTCAAATCTCATCCTTTGTTGTAGCTGGGCAGCTCCAACTTTCCCCATTTCTCATCAACCAAATCAATAGACGTAATACGCATACGACGTCTACGAAATGTAATCCAATGAAGCTTATGATTCACAAATTTAGCCTCACCACAGTAACTCACCCCAGGTTTAAAATCTTCAAGTGTTCTCCAAGAATCACTCTTTACACTATATATCGTGGCCTCGAAATTGGCCTTAATCATGCTACTAAAAATACCCACTACCTTATAATCGTCATGAACCTCATCATATCCAAAACCACACTTGGACCAGCATTCATGCATCTGTGTAGGCACAAAGCCGAACACTTTCTTGAACTTTCTAATTGATGGATTTCATAGCACCAACCCACTAAACCCATCGGCAAGACAAACCAACCCATTAACAGAACCCGAAATATAGACACGTTGAGGTGGATTTTTCATGGGACAATCCAAATCAAGTTTGTTGCCAATCTGTGTTTAAAAACAGAATTACTGATTTGAATAAACTTTGCATAAACACGAAGTAACCAAAGTTTAATAGCCCAGTAAGAATAGATGAACAGACATTAATTCACAAACTAAAATCTGAAACAAACGTACCACAATATGGAAAAACAGAATCAGAAAAAGATCAAGCCCACTGAATGCACAGTGTCTCCTTAAGGAAATTATTCCCCTCTAGTATCCGAGGTTTGATTTGGAATATGTCCTCCCAGGATAGAATGATC
>JAJOOO010017095.1:0-41988 GCA_029582685.1 Solanum piurae | reverse complement strand
GGAGACTTATCCCTGCTTCAATATGGTGGGCAATATGGAAAGAGAGGAACTCTAGGTGCTTTGAGAACATAGAAAACAGTGTGCAGAAAGTGAAGCTCAACTGCATTTTGCTATTATGTTTTTGGTGTAATCAGTTATACTCAAATGATATTGTCTCTATAATTGATGTTTTAGACTCAATTTAGCAATAGAGCAGTAAGAATTTGGGGCTTTTGTATATAAGGTTTCAGTACAACCCATGTACTGTTTTGTGATATAATACAACCTTACCAAGTTCAAAAAAAAAAGAGTTGAATCATTTGCACCCCACAATACATATGCCGAATTCTTGTATTCTTAAACTTGTTTTCATTGATTTCCTAATAGGAAACATTCACCTTTTATTTTACCAGCTGAAAATCAACGACTGAGATTCACTGTTGCAGTAGCATTAGAAACTTATATGGCCCACTTGTGGCTTGTCATGTTCTAACAAGGTCTTATACCACACATCTATGAAGAGTATGGAGAAATATTAGAAATTTACTTTTAACTTGAACCAGCCAAGCATCCCTCTCTTTCTGTTTCTTCTGAAATCTTTGACCAATTCATCAAGGTTTATGACACCCTCTCTTCCATCGGCTGATATTTCGGAATCAATGCTTCCAGCATCCTCGTCAATCATGTACTCTCGTTTTCTATCCGGTAAGTAAGCTAGCTGCATCATCAATGAAGATAAACATGAAAATGATGAGAAAACTTTATCATCGTATGAATACATTCATGCAGCAAAATGAAGTGCTCCACATCTGGTAATATGTCTTCAATACTTGTGTAACACAGTATTATCAGTTAGATTATTAGTCAGCACATCAAGTATAAGAAGCTAGCTGTTACCTCATCTTCTCCAAAAGAATGTCTGCGTCTGTGGCCAAGCTTTTCATGGATATTAGGTTGCATCGTACTTTTGGTGGAAACTAAGATCAGTTTGGTTAATCTTTGAATCCTTCCCATCAATGCTGCTTTCGCTTGTTCCTCCTCTTCCAATCGTGATTGTAACTTCACCTGCCCAGCTTCCAACTGCATCACATAGAAATAATGATAAATATAAACCACTTGAATGGGCATGTGAAATAAGCCATAATATCCTGGGAAGCTGCCTTTTATTTTCTGTGTATATTTTAAAATGATCGCTGCATTTTATTTCTGTTTATATCTGATTGGCGTTTCATATAGCTTCCTAACAATTTATACAAAAAGGGTGTTTCCCCTGCAAATTGGTGTACCATCCCTTGCTGCATAATGCATACCCTATGATGAGAGAGGAATCAGAGCAATTCTTTTTCTAATAAGCAAGCAAAAATATTATTGATGAGCTCCATGAGCTCTAGGTCCACATGAGTCTCTGTTGATACAGACGTGGATCAGTTGGACAAAACAGTTACTGGCACCATTTCTATACAACGGGTTTTCTGAAGCTTCAGATTAACAAGTAAGCTGGTGAGTAAGGATGCGATGTACCTGGAGCTTCAGATTAACCAGATCATCTTGACTGGGCCCCACTTTCTGATTTTCCATAATGCCACGCCTCAGAACATCAAGCTCTTCTTTCAAACAGGATATTTCTCTCTGATACTTTTTGATGAGAGACTTCTCGTCTATAATCTGAAATGGTCAAAACATATAAGAGATATACTTGCAGCGCTTGGATGGTTCTGTTATAGCAACATAACTTTGCTCCTTATACATCCTCTCATAATCTCACCTTATTTTGTGATGCTTTTATTTCCACATGCTTACTTCGATATGCAAATTTCAAGGTGTTGTGTGTCTCCTCTGTGTTGCTGGAGGCTGGTGTTACTGTGCAAATGAGCTTTAGAAAAATCCAAAAGAGTGAATCAGTGCGTAGGTTCTTTTTTCCTTCTTTTGCTGGGCTAATTGGGGGGCGGGGGTTCCATGCAACTCAAACTCAGAGGAGAACATTTGAAAACATCATAAACAGATGATCAACAGCTGGCAGGGCTGATTAACTAAAACTTACAGAAACTCGACCATGTCCACTGAGTGATGATTGCAACAGACGTGTAAGCTTTGAATCTCGATATGGGATATGAGTGGATTTTTCATCTGTTAATTTAGATATAACCTACATCATACGTTGCTGTAGGTCAATATGCAAATTCCAGCATAATACTCGGTAAGTAATAGATTATTTTGTGCATTTTGACAAAGAATTCAGCATTCCATCTGGGGGGAATGAGAGGGACTGTTGATGCTCACGAATAATTTCGACCTAAGAAGAAGTGAAGGAGACATCAATCTATACAAGGGAAGCCCTCGTGAGTAAAAATATGAAAGAAATATCTTACAGTGCCCAGAGTGAGTAAGCTTTTGTTTATGAATGAACCTTCCCTCCTCCTTAACCCAGTTGTCTCAGTCTTGGAACTTTCAGAGCCTGCCAAGTCAATTAGATGCTACAAACAAGATTTATGTACAGCATGCATGATCAGCATAGTGAAAACAGAACGAAAAGATAAATGATAATGCCCGAACAACATAATGACAACATTCATAAGAAAAATTGTATTTTTACTGAACTATAGGACTATAACATTAAATAGCCAACAGGTAAATTTCAAAAACAGGATTTGACAAAAGTAACACAAGATACCAGTTGTGATAGTGCCACTTCCTCCCCTTGATTTCCTCCTCGTGAACTGCTTTCAATTGTCTGGCACAGAAAACCACTCGTTAGAACTTCATATGTTCAAAACCATGCAGATGTGCAACAGCAACTCAGGATTTCTTCATCAATACCAAATAATAAAAGCAAAATATTGGAGATAGTAAACAATACTAGGTCTAAATTTAGTAACGTGGATCTTGCAATTTTGGCTTCACCAATCCTATCGAAATTTATGAAAAATAGAAACCCTTTCCTGTACTCTTCTGCCCTAATTACTAACAAGTGATTTGCTCTTTGAGAATCAAACAAGTGTATCTTTTACCAGAATTTTCTTGAGAGTTTTGATGTTTTACCACCATATGGCACTTCTAACAATGTTCATGTGTTTATGCTATGTTAAATATCAAACCATGTCCAATATTCAATTTGATAGTGCAAATTTGACTCAAGGAAAATCATTATGTGACATCAAATGGGACAAAGGGAATATATACAATCTATTAAGCATCCGTTGTGTAGTCGACAACATAATCAACTTTATCCTCAAAATCAAACAGAAGATGATTTCATAAATGTTCCTTTTTGAGTCAAAGACAACGCAATCATTTATCTTAGTACATGCCATAATTACTGGCTGAGATCCAACTCTGGTAGCTTTAAGTAACTAGCATGTTAATCTTAAGTAAGTTAATACATTGAATTAATTACTTATGTTGTCATTACCCCAAATTTTTAAGTTCCAAAACATATTATTGGAGTACATAGGTAGGAACTTCATTGTACTTCCCTAAAATCTGTGCCAGAATTATTCATTTTAAGTTTTGTGCTATTATGTACAAAATGATTTCCTTGCCTCCCTTACTTACTTAGACTGCACTACCCTTGCACAAAAGTGCACTCAAACAGAGAGATAATAATCATTAGCAATTGAATATCCAACAACAAATCATTAACAACAGGTAAATTTCTTGTCAGCTAGAACACGGCAAAGAAGACATCATTGGCCCTTTTCTGAACGCAAAGAACACACTAGAATATAGTTTTAAAGGACAAATGAGATGGCTACTACCAGAGTGAATATTGTATGGCTCCGACTGCTCAGTAAATTAAAGTTGTTGGATCCCACATGTCTGTGCTCTGTTTCAATGTGCCATCAAATCCAAAGATACATGTTAAGAAGTTTGCCTTGGAATCGAGCAAAATGGTAACAACTAACACATCAGCACTTGATAAAGCAAGAATATCAAGGTCATATAAATGTTTAAGATGTCTTGAAGAAGACAAACCAAGCTAATTAATTAGCAAATGAAAGAGACTGCACAATTTGCTTTTGTTGGAGCTGCTTGTCTGATGGGAACAATCTTTTGGGGAGAAATCATTACTTATCAGTACATGTTAAGATAAATGTAGATGAAACTACAACTAAGCAAATGCTACCAGTTGCTTAGTGATACATAGCTGATAGCCCAAAATACTTGTACTATACATGAGATGGTTCCAACATTGTTTAGAGTAGATTAAACTAGAGAAGTGGATATTTTTCTGAACAGCCTAAAAGCTCAAGGACAAGTCAAGTTAAAACCATAAAACATAGACAGAAGGAAATAACCGAAAATAGCACAAGGAACCCACGTTTCACTTTAATGGGGACTTTTTCCTACTCTTATTTGTGTATACCACTTGGATAAACCATAAATCAAGATGATTTGGGATGCAGTTGGGGAATTTTAATAATAAGTTAAATTCATACAAGAAACAATGCACATCTACTAGAGGACGTCTTACAGATGAACAGCTCTTAGCAATACACTAACCTACTTTCTATCTTTGATTCTATTAAGAACCATGTTAAGAACAGTTTGAGAATGTGTAAATATGATATCAATCTTTGTAATTATGGTAAAGATTGGTAAGAATCTGTATATATGATATTTGTCTCTCTGTTTGTGGGTTATGTTAGTTACATATTCTTCTGTATCAATTAGGAAAACTGTATCATCAAAACTGTATCATCAACGCTTTCCTAATTTGACATTGTTTAAACCCTCAAAGGTTGAGATAAGATAACAATCAAGCTAAGCATTCTCAAAATCTTATCTATCTCTTTTATTTTTCTGTATGGTATCAGAGCTTGGTTAGTAAGCTCATCCTTTGTACTTATTGAGTCTCTTCTTCTCCATTTCAATATAGTCATTCCTACTTAAGAAGATAGGCATTTCTTCCACACTTCTATGCATCTCCTAGACTGTGCCTAAGGTATTCTCTCGTGAAACATTTTTATGGTTGTAAATATAACCATGAACTCCTGATCAATACAATATGATTACTTATAACAAAAAGTATCACAAATTATTAACTGTGATGATAAAAGAAACAGACTGGTTACATGCAGGCAAAGATAGCAATGTCTTCTTTAGTATAGAGAGACAAGAACGACTGTCTACAACCTTCACCAGATGCTATTAAGGAAAGTGCATGAGCAGGAGACAAAACAACTTCCTCCTTGATCCCTTCAACATAGGTCCCCTGCAATTTTCATCAAATAAATAGTTAGAACTTCGAATAATAAGCAGCTTTCCAGAAAACTAATCGTATCAAGCAGTAAAAAAGGCTCTTCAATTTCTTAGTAATTAATGAACTGACTTCATAAAAGAAAGCTCCCCACCACCCTTCTGAATAGAAACCAGATAATGGAAAAGTAAGTCCACACGGAAAGAAGAGAAAAAAAGAATAAAAATGAGTCTCCAAAGACAATTTTGGATCCAAACAACTAAATTCCAGTACTCTTGCAACCCATGGATCATATCTCCATTTAGATGCTTCATAAGCCTCTATAAAAACCATTCAATTCAGAGACAAAAGTGGACAACTAAACAACCCAAACATCCAAACTAAAACATAAGATGCTATGATTTCTTTTATTCCTCCTCTATAAAAAGTAGTCCAAATTGACAATAACTTCATAACGATTGTGGCTGATGTAAGAGCCAATCATAAAAAGTAATTTGTAATCTGTATACGTGCTTTATCAATCCCTTCATGGTTTTTTATTCCTACATTACACATTGACTCGCTGCACTACGGAATCAATTTTGCTTTTTTCAGAAATGTCATTACATTTGTCAGCTTCGGATCACGTGCTTGATCAAGTCGGGAAAGGATGCTTCTTGACTTGAGATTTCCCTTCAAATTTATTCAATAGATTATGGAGTGCTTATTTACTGTTTCATATTCTTTTTTGTTCAACGGTGGACTCACAAAACCTTTAGAGAACAAGAGAGGCATCAGGCAAGGGGATCCAATGTCCCCTTACTTGTTTGTCATTGGCGTGAAATATCTGCAAGGGGAAACAGGTCAGCTGGCTCTAAATGGCAGTTTTAATTTCCATGTCAAATACAGGAAGTTAGGAGCCAGTCATATTTGTTTTGCTGATAACCTTCTGATGTTTTGCAGGGCTGACCTTATCTCCATTAAAATGTGTGATGCTACTTTCCAGAAATTCTCACAGGTATTTGGATTGCAAGCTAATACCGATAAAAGTTCAATCTATATGGTTGGCATCTCTAGTACAAAACACCAAATTATGTACATGATTGGATATACTGTTGGTGAACTCCCCTTCAGATACTTGGGAGTTCTACTGGATTCCAAGAAGCTATCCACTAGCCACTACCTACCACTGATTGAAAAGATTACAGCAAGAATACAATGTTGGTCATCTAAGCTAATGTCCTATGTTGGTAGGTTGCAAATAATAAATCAGTGTGTTAGGAATTCAGACCTATTGGGCACAGATATTCATCTTACCCAAGAAGATTCTGAAATTGATTGAAGCCATATGCAGATCTTTTCTTTGGACTTGGAGTGCCACTATCTCAATTCTCAAATAAGGCTTTAGTAGCCTGGGAAAAAGTTTGTCAACTAAAAGTTGCAAGGAGAAAAGGATGTTACTGATATGTGTTTATGGAATAAAGTTGCTATCATCAAACAGTTTTGGGCCGTAGCCAGAAAGGACTGCCTCTGGGTAGAATGGGTACACAGCTTCGATAATAAAAGAGGCAGCCTGGAAAACTTTCCCTTACCCAAATCTGCAGCGTAGGTGATTCAAAAGATTCTGGACAGAGAATTGGTAATTAGTGGACTTGATCTTAGGCTTTTGTTGTTGATTGGAAAACTATAAGTTGTAATTAGTAATTATCTCCTAATTTGGCTTGTACAAGTTGGTTTGAGTAGGAAACATTACTAGGTATAGCTGATAGTCAGCTTCATAAAAAAAGCTTCTTTTTTTTTTTGATAAGGTAACATAAAAAAAGCTTATTATATGATAAAACAATTTGAAGTAAACTTGAACAAAAGACCATGAACATGCACTCCCTCACACGAACCTGAGCGTCTTCTCGTACTCTTAGATTCTGCCCTGTTGGATCAAGCAAATCATTGATGACCTAAAATAAGCATAGAGTCAATTAAATGCATTGGTATTCAACCCTAAAATAAGAAATAAGTACAGCATCATATATCCTGAGTTTTCAATGTTTAATTTGTTAATTGGTTCAAAGTGCAGCATGGAACCCTTTCACGAGTGCCTATATAAGCAGCTTATCACCTTGATGTTTGATCATTTATACCCTTTTGCTACAGCTTATACTACTTGGATCCATTAAGCTTATTATCTTACAGAATCATAAGCTACAAGCAAGTTAAATGCTGCTTCTCCTTTCAGCTCATAGCTGGGACTAACCAGCTAATCTTGTGGCAATTTTGACAAGGATAACATTGAAGTGTCCTATTCAACTAGCACGCTGATCACGTAAATGCAGTTTATTAAAACTAAAACCAGTTTTGGAGAACATAATACTAGAACTCGCTCAAAAAGTAATTGGGCAGATTACTTGTAAACTTGACAAGTTTAAAGAAGTTATAAAGGCAGTAATTAAGGACACAAATTTAAATAAATAAATAAATGAAAACACATACACTACTTGATAAACGTTGTGTTGGTGTGTTGAAGAAGCAAGATTCAGAGATATGCAAGCTTCTCATCAAGCCTTTAGGCTCAATGAAAGTTTTTGTAAAGAAAATGGATATTAGATCTAACTCAACCCAAAAACAAGCTCATGGGGTGAGGATTGTCCAAAACCATATAAGGATACAACAGTGAATTTCTTCAACCAATGTAAGACACTTAATGCCTTCGCATGCCCAGTTATGCGCATGTGGAGCGTAGACAATATTTACATGGGGGCTCTACATTGTGCAAACCAAGAATTTGGATGAATCCTACTCTTGTACCATGTAATGAAAATGGGCATTGATCCAATCTTAGCCCTAAAGCTTAGCTCATGGGTTGAGGACTGTCTAGACCATATAAGGAGACAATAGCCTATTATCTCAAGTCTCAACCAATGTGGGTTACCTAGAAATTTCAATGCAACTAGAGATTTGAATTAATGTAACAAAATTGAGAGAAGTGAGGACATTTGATTCATTTGGATTTTGATGGTGTTTTCTACTTTGGGTCATTTTCAAATAGCAGCAAATACTAGTTCAACATTTTAATAATTGATATGCAAGTAGATGACACTCAACGAGCTTGCCGACCTTTGTTGATTATGTTTTAACATTTTTAAACCAATTCTATTTTTCAAATTTTCAAAACACCAAGAAGAGGTCGCAGGATTAGGGTAGAAGGCTAGTAAGTAGTTGGGCATTGTTGCACTTTATGTGAGAGAGGTCGAGGGCTATTTAATAGTCGCGTAGTCTCTTATTCTTTATTGCGTATTACTACGTGTTGCTTCATTTGCTTTGTATCTAGCTATTTTGTGGTCATATTATTCTTGCAATTTTGTTTCGAAAACTTCTCTTTTGAGCCAGGGGTCCATTGGAAACAACCTCTCTATCCCACAAAGGTAGGGGTAAGATCTGCGTACATCAAACCCTCCCCAAACCACGTGTGGAATTACATTGGGTATATTGTTGTTGTAAAGAAGAGGATAAAACCAAAGTCGTGGGTTTCCTTTCTATGAAATAGGGCAAGTAGAATTTTCATCACAAATTAATGGCCAGCAAAGCTAGCTCAAAAACTCATTGCTTAGACATTAAATTATTATGCAAAGACAGACTGCCAACAGCATCCTACTCAACTATCTCATTCATTAGATACCATTAGTTGTTGCAGAGCAAAGGTCCCAAGCATTAGCAAATGTAGAGTCCAATATGACTCTTCATGCTGAAAAGAAAAGAAATTTCATAAAAAAGGCATTGGCGTCTCTATATATGTGTTTCTGCACTATATTTAAATTTTTTGATAGTCACGATGTTTGAGCCAGTTTGTGCGCACCTCGGTTAGTTCCATCGAATACATGTCACCTCTCACCAACAACAGGTAACTCTATCCACCAAGGTTAGGACAGATGGAAAAAAATCACCTACTATTTTTTGTCTCGGATGGGGTTTGAATCTAAAACCTCATATTCTCAACTCACTTCATTGGCCACTAGGCCATACCTTGGATGTGTTTCCACACTATTGCCTGAGGGGCTAAATTTTCTTCACCTACTAGACAACTTCTCATAGCTACTTTTCTAGAATTGAATTTTGAGTTCATATAAGCATTTCAATTCACTAATTCAAAATTCTACACATTTTGCTTGCAACGTGAAAGAGGTTGCTCCTTTTATCGTGAATTGAATGCCTCCACCCAGGCCCAAAAGAAGATCTTAAAATATCTAAATTGATTCGGCACTTTTGT
Source organism: Solanum piurae (assembly GCA_029582685.1). Taxonomy (NCBI): domain Eukaryota; kingdom Viridiplantae; phylum Streptophyta; class Magnoliopsida; order Solanales; family Solanaceae; genus Solanum; species Solanum piurae. The sequence goes on along the minus strand of JAJOOO010017095.1, from coordinate 32,572 downwards.
CCAGCACATCGTAAGAAAAGAACTTCCTGATCGGGGCATCAATTTGAGTCAAAACTGATGGATGCCCACATGCCTAAACTCATTCATGTTGGATATGGTGATGTACAAGCAGTTGTCAAAGGCACATTTAAACCCTAAAGCGAGGCTCAAAATGTGTTGAGCACTCCGCCTCGCTTAATGTGCGCTTTTGTGTCGTCATCAAGGTTCTAAGTAAAACAATTGATATTTCACTTTATCATAAAAAAACTCAATTTCTTTGTTCATATATTTGGCATTCATGCTTATAATTATTTGTATTTGTGTTTTTTCTCCCTTTGCGCCTTTTTCCGTTGAAGCCCAACTTTATTTGCGCTTAAACCTCCAATGAAACTTCGCGTTTTTTCGTACTTTGCTTTTGATAACACGGGAGGGTAGGATACAAAATAGAGATATATAGCTCGAGCAGGTACAGTCAGAGCACGAATTTAACAGTATAACCTGCTTGTCAGAATATGCTGTTCATACTTGAGAATATAACACCTGCATTTCACGCCTTTGAAATACAAAAGCTGAGCCAACTGGTATTAAAGCAGCTCTAAGTCACAAGACAGATTAAACCACACAAAGCTCCTCAAGGTCTGCATTTATCTTTCATCTTACCTCAATTCAATCTCTCTCTGAGAGTAAGTATGTTAAATGTTGTTTTGATCAGAACAAAAAAATTGGAATGTAAGCTACACTAAAATCAAATTAATGAATAGAGGAAAAATGTCAAATCATGATTACCTCATTGTATATTTCAAGATAGGAGACGCGAAGGAGAAACTCCCGTCCAGGTGTCTGACACAAGCACATTTGAAAGTCAGCTATAAACTATGAAATGTTCTTGAAATAGTATTTAAGTTTATGAAACTACAGAACCATTTTTTGCTAAGCCGTGAAAACTGGGTACCTCTTGTATAATGCCAAAGACATCCTTCACCGCTAGTGGAATAATACCAGGAGACCTTTGCTCTCCCTATAAAACATGACGAAAACTTAGGAGGATGTTTCAGATGGAAAGGGATATATCTCTGCCCAACTTGACCATGGAGCTAACACATAACTCTTATAATCAAGAACCAGCACATAAAATCAACATCAAGAATTAAAGTGTTTATTAAGACCACGTGATTGAAAACCACTCCCATATGTTCAAATAAACAAGCATTCTGCATGAAAACAATACAAATCTCTTGTCCAGCGAATTTTAAAAAAAATATTTCTTCTAGATATGGCTTTGTAAGTGTCCACTCATCATAAATAAAAAGCACTCACCTCTCACCAGAGAAATCGCTTTGATGGTTTATGCTGACGATAATGATTACAGGCCATGCTAATAAAAATTATCAGAACTTAAATCCTATTTATCTGAGAAGTTTGAGACAAAAATCTAGGCCTTCACAACAATTTCTTTGAAACATGGCGGCAAGATGAAAAAAGTAGTTTATCTTCTTTAGATGCAGCTTGCTAGCTTTTCTTTTTAGCTGCTGAAAGTTTTTCATGAGTTATGCCACCCCCAATTGAGTTCCCCAAAACACTTTGGATGCTGTATGGTAGCTTTTCTTTTTTAACAACTTCCAGAAATTACATATCTTTCCGGCGACATCTCTGATAATTTCTTGCACTCTAGGGTTCAGTTGGAGTCTGCAGTGCACCAGTTCAGTTTTCACAGAATCTTTCAGACAAAATCTGATTTTATTCTCTGAAATATACTCTCTGGCCAGATTTTGCGGTTATTTCCTAATATTTGGTTAGACCTCTCTTCAATCCAACCATGTCTTTTGGGTTTGATGTGTTTAGTTACAAAAACGCGGGATTTAGAAATTCAAGTCTCATGATTACTTTGGAATCCCTAATGGAAAGTTCAAACTATTTAGCTTGGGCTTCCTCAGTTGAGTTGAGAGAAGGAACCCAGCAGTCAAAAACTTAAATGGCACAATTTCTGTTGGAAGAGAACACCTATGGGCATCTCAAGGCACGCTAAATGTATTTTCTTGAGGTTCTCTTGTGTCAAAATGGGTTGCATTAGTGCATTACAAGTCTATTATCTCATTACAAAAAAGCACTTTGTCTTGGCAAATGTAATTTTTTCAATACATTTCCATACTTCTCACCAGATTCAAAGAATAGGCATACTCATTGATCTTCTCAATCTTACTTTTCCTACTCCAGCTCTTCCTCGCCACTTCAACTTTTACTTTAAAAGACCTCAACCAAAAGCATTCACCATCCTAAGCCAATTGACAATTCTTCTCATGACACAGGTCCACATACTGCGCATGACTCATCATCTACTCCAACATCATTCCCTACTTCAATCGAGCACTCATCAAATCAAGTTAATCTTCCAATTGTTCTTCATGAAGGTAATTGAACTGCTAGCAACTCTCACCTTGATTTAAGTTATCACCATCTGTCACCTTCCTATCATGCATATGTACACGTTTATCTACTGTTCAAATAAATTCCTAAGACTGTGGTAGAGGTGATGATTCACCCAAGTTGGTGTCAGGCTAGATTGGAAAAAATGATAGCTCTTCGTAGCAATGGTACGCAGCTATTCTATTTTCATTATAGAATGATTATTTGATTTTTTTTCTTATTTGTAATTTGTATCATGATTCAATTGAAAGATAATTCCTCTACCACATGGAAAAATACAGTGGAATGTCGCTAGATGTTTACTGTTAAAGGGGACCTGCTGGCAAAGTTGGTCGTCTAAAAGATAGATTGAAACCTAAGGGATATCTCAGATTTATGGTCTTGATCATGGTAATACCTATCTTCTGCGGCCAAAATTGCATTTGTTTGTCTCTCTATCTCTATGCCAGTCATGTTTCGTTGGTCTCTCATCATTTTTTGTATATCAAGAATGCATTCCTTCAAAGCAAGTAAAACTGAATTGTATTCGAACTTTGTTTTTTTGGTGTAATCAGATCTACTCTAATGACACTGTCTCTATCATTGATGTTTTAGACTCACTATAGGGATAGGACAATGCCTTTAGAGTTCATTATGTAAATATGGTTTTCAGTACAACCCATGTACTGATTTAAAGAAATAGAAACAATTACCAATCTCAAAAAAAAAAATGCATTCCTTCAAAGCATACTTCATGAAGAGTTTACATGAAGCAATCACCTAGGGTTGCTACTCTGGAGGAGTCTGAATTAGTATGTCAATCCTTCTATGGTCTTACGCAAATACCAAGGGCATGATTTGACCATTTTAGCACTGTAGTAAAACTTGGCATGCTTTGAGGTCCAACTGATCATTATGCGTTTTACAAGCATTTTATAACATCAAACACATAATCTTGGTTGCACGTGTTGATGACATTGTCATAGCAAGTGATGATGAAGACATTGTTTCAGCTCAAGCAACATCTTGTTGGTTATTTACAGACTAAGGATTTGGGTAAACTGAAAGACTTCCAAGAGATTAAGGTGGCACAATCTAGAAATATTGTCATTTCGAAAAGGAAGTATACTTTGGCTATATTGGAAGAAACCTGTATGTTAGATTGCAAACTAGTTGATACTCTGATTATCAAAATGTTAAGCAAGTTACACTTTTACAGTACAAGGTGAGCTTTTGAAGGTCCCAGGTCAATATTGGAGGCTTATACAAGCTCAATTATACAGCTATTGAACACTTTCCTTTTTCATACTTCCTGTATACACTATTTAAATATCCAATTGCTTGAAGGAATAATAAAGTTCATTCCTTAAATCTTTTCTTTCTCCTTTTTCACATTCTTCAAATCAACATATGGTCTCTACAACTTGGCATAGATCAGTTCTTTTGATGGCTGGATGTTTCATTTTTAACTGCCAGCAAATTAACAACAATGTTGGATCTATAATCAATTTCAAAATGCCTGTAGTGTTGGATGAGTAATCTTCTTCCAAATGTACACCAAAAAGCACGGCGAGTTTAAAATGATTAATGAAAGCTTGACTAAATGGCTTACATGCATTGTATGAGTCTTTCCGCTGCTAGTTACACCATAAGCAAATACAGTTCCTGCAAAATGTGGAGGAATGAGTGGTGTCTTTAGTCTAAATAACTCTCTTCTATCCATATATACCATAGTGCACTTAAGTGTATGATACTAATGCCTCAACAGAATTCTCTGTTTTCACTTAGTTGGCCCAATACCATGTCAATTGATGCCTCACGTGTTCAGTCTTACACTTCAAAGCATATATTAATACAACATGGTTTCTAATGATAATGACTAAATTATCCTTCAAATTTAAAGCAAGAAAATATAGAACTGAAATCTAAAGAGTTGTAACTTTAGTTTCCACATTTCTCTAACAAGAGATGGAAGTCAAAATCTTACAAATTATGCAAACAAGTAAAAGGCCAATCAACTAATTGATTATTTCCGAATGGTTTACATCCCAGTGAATTAATGCAAAAAGGAGTACCATGGGATGAATTGACACATTTATGGAAAAGAAGGGAAGAAGGAAATTACTTTGGTAGAAAATCCCTAAGTCAGGAATAAAGGTTGTTTTTCTCCAATAATGACATATTAGTGTATGATATAAAAAAAAATCTGTAATAAGCAAACTGATCTTGTATCTGTGGTTTGCAGTTAAAGAAAATTGATATTGAGTTAATTCAGCAGGTAGAACCCCGGGAAAAGAATGAGCCATCATTCTCTTCAATTTCTATTAAAGATACCTAATTAAAGATGGAAAAAATGTATTATGGCTCTATCCCAGTTATAACATTGCAAGTTAAATTCAATATATATGCAAGAATAAATACCATTAATTCCTTCCATGGCACCACCCACCACATGCTGAGCTGCAACATCATAAACATGACGTGTAGTTGTTGCAGGACCAAAAACTCTATCTGTATGAAAGAAATGACATTTCCATACTTTAAATAAATAAAATAAATAACATGTCCATGGAAAGTGACAAACAATTTAATCTATGAATAGTCGAACAAAAAGAGAAACAACACTAAACAATCTAGCAGCAGAACTCCCGTTAAAACTGTGACAACTAGATGGAGAAATCTATTACACAACCCCCAAGCTGATTTGCATAGTAACAAATGCCATGTGAAGGTTCAAGATACAGAGTTATTCTTCTCCTTGGCAAGTCATTCTAAAAGTAATAGACACCATAAAATGGAAAAGATACTCTAATTCTCTGAATTTTCTCCATAAATATCCCCGGAATCATCGGATGAGAGGAGCACAACAGAGGGACAACAACACACATCGAAACTCAAGGTAAATGAACAACGTAAGTTGCTTTAAGCTGGAGAAAGAGAAAATGAGGGACAGAAAAGAAATTTAATTCATTAGTCAAAGACATCTCACTTTGGTAGTATCCATACCCTGAGGATATGTTACCCATAATCAAGGAAATGCAACTCCATTCACAGTCATAGGAAAGATTTAAGTCTCGGTGTTTCTTATTGAGAGTTGAAATAAAAGGAAAAGGGACAATGATGAAGAACAAAAGGAAATATGGAGCCTCCAAGGCCTAGCTCAAGTGGCAAAAGGTGGAGGATTTGTAGCTTAGGTCGCAGGTTCAAGCCCCGCACCATGCAAAGCGAAGCCCGGTATTTAAGTGGAGAAGGGTAGAGGGGCGGGCCCATTATCCACCGAGTTTAGAAAGCTGTGATTGGTCCAAAGGGCGGGTCACTGACGGATTTCTCGGTTATCAAAAAAAAAAGAAATATGGAAGAACACAACAATAGAAAAGCACACAACAAGATAACTAAGTTCTATGATTGCATCTCCTTTTTGTTCCTTTAGTATTTAAGCATGTTCGTTTTCCTTCTCTTCGTTCAAACTTGTTTCCTATTTCCTTCACATTTCCTTCCCAGTGAAGCTTTCAGCAAATTTAAACTGGGAACCTATACGCTTAATTTAACTCATATAGCAACATGGACTGAATTTTCTAAACAGGTAGATATGCCAACAAAGAAAGGTTTTTTGGCCAGAAAAAGAGCAGGGGAACTGTCAGACAGCAGTCCTGCATGAATGAGCTGTACCTCCTGTAGCATTAATTGTATTTTTCGACAAATGAACTACGACATTATTTTTATAAATACATACACTTCCATGAAAGCTAATTACATACCCTCCCATAAAAACAGAGAGTCCAAGTCTTAAACACTAACCAAAACTATAAGCAATTTTTGAATTGTTCTCATTGCGGACGGTAGAATCTCCATCGGCATACCAAGCTAACTCGTCTCCTTTTCCAATTTCTCTAGCACTACAAAAAGATGTAAAATCCACCGGTCATCAGCAGCAACAGCGCACTTAAAGTACCAATCTAAAAGTCGAGAAATTACTCACTTGAGCGGACGAAACCTAACAGTAACAGTGACATTCTCCTTAGTCTTTCCAGAAGAATCCGGTGGACAGTCAGAGCTAGGAATAGACGGAGAAAGAGATGATTTTGCCGGCGGAGCGGGAACCTTCGATGAAATATTGGAGGAAGGAGTAGTAGGACGCTTGGAGGAGGAAGACGACGACGACGACGATGGCTTCCGTGACCGGAACGGCGAGATTGATGATCGGAGAGACCTTGAAGAAGACATCGGAAGAGAGAGTGTGTGTAGGTCACGTGCAGGCCGGCGAAATTTGCCGCCCTCCGTATATATTCCCCCAAAATATGAGCTTTGATTGATTCTATTTAAGCGGGTTTTCGAAATTTTTGAGCCTCTAGTGGAGAGACTGAATGACGAAAATAGCCTGGTGACACATGATCCGACATGGGATGATTAATCTTACTAACTCAATTGATTAAATAAGCCAAGGTTGGACTATCATTTCAAAATTTTCCATTATTACGTGAAATTATTAAATATAATTATTTAAAAAAAAGGGGGACCGATCGTTTAGTTCAAAATGGAGGAATCTTGTTGTCTCTTTAACTTTATTTTTGTCATATCATTTTTGTCTTCCAAAGTTAAAAAATCAGTGCACGTTGAAAAATTTGAGTCTATTTTGAAATAGTTAGTAGGGCCGTGAATAATGTGGAGGAAAATGCTAGAGAGTTTTGGTACGAAATATTACTAGTGATTGTGTTGTCATAATTATAAAAAGGGTCAAATATATCTCTGTATTATAGAAAATAGTTCAAATATACCCTTCGTTATATTTTCGGTTCAAATATACCCCTATTGTTATATTTTGGCACATATATACTCCTAATTTTAACAAAGGAACACATGTCAACTTAGGAATCAAATAATACACCCCCAATTTTAAATACCCAATTCTCTTAAAATCCACTCATTTAACTAATTTCTTCACGGACCCGGTTTGAACCAAACCAATTTTGTAGTCATCTTCTCTTTTAAAACCTCCACAAAATCGACATTCTTCATAATTGCTTAATACATCCTCCATTGGACTTTCAAGGATTTGATAAGATTAATCATCCGAAACTATGTAATATCACAATCTCTTTGAATTGCTCAGAACTTTAATATCTCTTTGCCATGAGAAGTTGGTGTTGGGAATTTCAAATGTTTCAAATGTAGTAGAAATTAATGCCCCAAGTTGAGATCTTTTAATTTCACCATGCAGTAAGTTCGATCTCTCCAACAAATGTCCCTCTTCTGGCAAAGGCATGTCTGCACTGTGATGACAGTTCTTCTATGGAGGAAGATTGTTTTGATTTTGAAAAGTTTTTCAAGTCTTGTCCTGTTCTCAAGGGACTCCTCTTGCACTTCTGGATAATGTTTCGTTACTTCATTACCATCCACTTTAACAGATGGGATTTCTTTTTGACTAATGCATCATTACTGATTTTGATGGAAGTTTTAATTAAAGAAGATGACTATATATGAAAATGGGTTTGGTTCAAACCGGGTCAACGGAGGGAATGGTTTAAATGGGTGGGTTTTAAAAGAATTGGGTATTTAAAATTGGGGGTGGATTATTTGATTTCTAAGCTGACATGTGTCCTTCCGTTAAAATTAGGGGTATATATGTGCCAAAGTATAACGGTAAGGGTATATTTGAACCGAAAATATAATGAAGGGTTGAACTATTTTCTATAGTATAGGGGTATATTTAACCCTTTGCCGTAATTATAATGATAAAAAGATAATAATCTAATGATGAAATACAAATTATTTTATAATTCATAATTGATCACATTGTTTATAACAATGCAAGCAATCTCGAGAATGTTTAGACCGTAAATATAATGTTACTTTATGCTTCATAGTACATTTCATGTGAAATACTCATTCAATCATTTGTGTGGGAAATAAATTATTTCGAAATTAAGTATTTTAGAATTGTTATACCATTTTTTATACGGAATTAAAGTAATATTACAATTTTAAAATAAATTATTGTGTGATTTTATCTCAATCACTCTTTAATAAATTTATCTTAAGTTTAATTTTGAGATTAGTTATTCCTTATTCTTGTATCAAATAAGCACTATTCCGTTAGTTTATGCTTTTAGACACATATTTAGAATTTGGAGTTTATGATTTATAAATTGATTTTAAATTGATATGTAGTAATATTAGGTTCGTAGTTAATTTTATCGATATTTTGAAAATTTTAAAATATGAACTACTCTTGAATTCACGTGACTGTTAGAAAAAATGGTCTTGTATTATTTTAAACTCTTTTTTTTTATGTTCTAACTATTTTGGATTATATGTTATTTTATATACATGAACCCAATTAGTCGTTTACTTTATGTGTGCTTGACATATCTACTAAAACAGTAGTATAGACTTAACCCGATGAGGTTTATACTTTATAATGGGTGAGTGGTGGTTTACTTAACTCATGTTTGGAGCCACCGTCCCATGACATTAACTAAGGGGCAGTTTTTTTTTTTTTTAGAGTTATGCAGATAATAATTATGCAGTATTTAGTAATGTTGGATTTAGTCACGTAAATATTAGTTATGTGATATTATTTAGTTATGCAAACATTACAATGCGAATTATTAATTATTGAATATTGAATTTGTTGTAAATTAATGACTATATATTATTTGCAAATAAATGAGTAAGCAAATAGTATAAATTCTCTCTATTTTTGAATAAAAAGTAAAGAAAAAACAATTCTCCCTTTATACTTGAGTGAGAATTATGTTTATTTTTTTGCTATTTTATTTTTATCTTTATTTTTTTATTTTTTAACTCAAACGAACACTAAAAATTAATTTATTAATTTATCGAAACCACAAATAAATTATAACGAAAACAATCTAAAAGACAACAACAAATCTAACTCCTCCAATTTCCATAGGAAGCACCACAGCCACCTTCTCTTCAAGAGCAATCACGGTAGTGGTCACCAATATAATATTTTCTTCAACTAACTTTTTAAAAAATAAAATATCCAATATTGCTATACTAATAATCAATATAGCTAGGTAATGTTCTCAATAAAAAAGACATAAAATTAAATCAATATATGTAAATGTGTAATTTATTATTTTAATATATGTATAACTAAAACCACATAACTTATTCCACTTTCTACCCGCATAACTTATACATAGATTTCCTCATAAGTTATGTTGCTATTAATTATGTAGGACTACAAAAATACAACCAAACACCGTATAAAATTAATGAGAAAATTGTATAAAATAGCAAACTATGAATTCAAATTAAATGTTATAGCCATAGTTTATTTTATTTGTAATTCGCAGCAAACATCCCATTTTTTTGCCATCTGGTTTGGTATACAATTAGCCATTTTCGGTATACAAATGTATAAAATGCGTTTGTGTTTGTATAAAGCGAGAGAAAAAGTGTATATACAAATACAAATATATATATTTTCGTTCTATACACTTATAATTATACAAATACAGATCTTATTATACAAATTACAATGTATAAATTAATTTATACAAAACTGAACAATTTATATAAAATTGGATGTATCTGGCGAATTATACAAATGAAAAGCTCCATAGCAAACATAAAATTTGTTATGGAGTGCAATTATGCAAACTATAACTATAACATATAAATATGATTTTTATGTTTGCTATAGGGAAAAGACATAAAATCCCCTCTTAACTTGGCACGAAAACTTACTTTAGTACTTAAATTATACGGGTGTTTCTTTACCCCTCTAATTTAATTTGAATTGAATTTAATTACCCCTTAAAGAGTGACGTGACAAAATTTGTATCACCAACTTTTCATAAGCGCGTGAGGAAGGAAAAGACACCAAAAAACTGACACATGTCATCTTTTTATTGGATAACATACTTAATAACTTATTTTACTAATTTTTAAATATTTTATTTTTAATTAACTCTTCTCTCTATATAATCTTCTTCTTCAATTTTTTTTCCATTTTTGTTCTTTTTCTGCATCTTCTTCTTCATTTTTTTTTCTCTTCTCATAACTCTTTCTCTTTTCTATTCTTTTCATTTAGTTCAAGTAAACATTTACTTCCAAATATAACTCCTTCCACAGTTTTTCTTCTTTTTTTCGTTTCTATTTTTAATCGTTTCTTTCTTTTTTTTACAAATTTTTTGGTGTTTGATTCACCCACCATTTTTTACATCAAAGAAGATTATTAGATCTATTAGTTTAAAGCATTATCAGAATGAAGTTGACTTCCATTAAAAAAAAGTTGAAGATATTATTGGCAAAAGATTAACTATGGAGATTTCGCCCAATTCATTAATAATTTTTCATTTTTATGCAAACAATTTTTAAATTTTTTGAGGAAGGTGGTATCGTATAACTAAACTGAAAATGCAATTGAAATTTGAATTATAGTTTGTATATTGAGTAGTAAATTCATTGATGGGTTTAATTTTTGGCTCAATATTTTAAAAAAATAATTATTATGGAGATTTAAGCAATTAATTAGGAATTTTGTTAATGTACACGTGGACGAATGAAAACACGTGTGACTCAACAACACTCAACCTTCAATTGGGCTGGTGATGGGAGGGTTGAAAAAAATTACTTAAAAGATGTTAAGGGGTATATAAACACCCGTGTAGTTTAAGTACTAAAGTAAGTTTTCGTGTCAAGTTCAGTTTTTTTTTTTTTTTTTATGTATTTTCTCTTTGCTATATGTGAAAGTTGCTCAAAATTAATACATGATTAACTTTTATACAATGTTTAGAATCCTACCAACCATGATATACGTTGGATTGATTTTGCTACCTAAAACAAAACTTCTACCAAACACAGTAAAACTAATACAATTTTTTTATACATGAATAAAATATATGTTATACAATAACCAAACAACCCCTAATGATTTATAATTCTGACCATATCCCCTCTTGTAGAGAAGAATCTAGCAAAAGATAATTAGTCAAATTTGTTAAACAAGATACACACACTTTCTCAAACCAATCAGATTTAACTAAACGACATAAATGCATAAGAAAATTTCATACTTTCAAATTATTCACCTATTGTTGTATTGGAGATTTAGAAACTCCTCACAACTTGTAAGAATCCGAATTTTCATATTGAAGAATACAAATCAAAGCAACAACTATGTGAGGATTTTTTGTTTAAGTGATTTTGTATTATATAAATTATTATTTTTAATCCATGATAAATTTATTGTTTAATTTTTCAATAAATTGGATACACACCAATTATTCCTTTTCACATGGATGGCTTAATGATTTGACTATGTCTTCCTTTTAATACACAAGACCATTCAAGAAACAAAAACAAAGTCAAAAGGCAAATGAATTGTAATATCTTAGGAAGAACATGAAGAAAAGAAAGGCAAAAGAATTGAAATATATCAAAATGGCAAGTCTTAAACTCTTTTATTTGTTTCATCTTGACTTTAAACCTGTTCTAATCTTGACTTTGAACCTGTTCTAATATTTTATTTTCATTTTTATTATAGTTGCAGATGACAGAGTCATTTACCCTTAATTCTATGTATACACTATACTTTTGATGAACATAAATTATTATTGAGCTATCTAAATGATTTTATTTTAAAAAAAAAGAGGTTAGGCATTTGTTTGTAACACATTACCGTGGATGTTGTTATAAATTTTTTATTTATAAATATGAATATTTGAATTGTTTAATTCAAAGTTTTAAAATAATCCTTATAATAAAAGTAGATAGTTTCTTTTTCTTTTTAATTTAAATTTTGTACGTTTTTTTTATAATGTTCAATATTGTTTCAAGTGAAACTAAAATCACAAAATTTACTACTAAATTTTTGGGATAATTTCGAAGACCTCCCTTTAGGTTTCGCCTCATCTCACTAACCTCCCATGTGGTTTATAACATTACGTTTACCTCCCTTATTTTGATTTTTAGCACTATTGTTTAAACCATTTTATCATAATATAAATAAAATACAAATTGACAAGATATGCCTTCTCTTAATATAATAAACTCTTTCATTTAATTAATTCCATCAAAATAACTTTTAATAGTTTTACTCTTTATTTATTTATTATTTTTTGAGATTCAGATTATATAAAGTTTAAAAAATTACTATATCTTATATATTTAGTAATATTTTAACTTTAAACTTTTTATTTTATCTTTAATGATATAATTTATAATTACGCCGTATCTATAATTTACTTATTTTAGATCATAAATTTAAAGACTTACTTTCATTCATAAACTTTGTGCTTAATTAAGATTTCAATAAAGTTTTTTTAAAAAAAAATGACTATAGTTTGGGTTCATCTTTGTTTATTTACGATTGATAATTAAATGTGAGAAGGAAGAGAGAGAGGCGAGCAAGAATGAGAGAGGGAGTATTGATGCGATCAAGATATTTGTGAGAGGAGAGGCGTGAGAGATACAATTGTATTAAATATATACAATTACATATTTGATATCAAATGTATCACAAATATAATTATTTTGTATCAATGAATATAACTATACAAGTGTATCAAAAATTGTTGTATTTATCATTACAAACTAATTGTATTAAGTATATTAACAAATATAATTATGTCAAGTTATATCAGGTTCAAGTGTATTAACGAATATAATTTGTATCAACGAATACACTTGTATCAATGGTTGTATTTCATAACAAATTGTATTTGTATTCATCTATTGCCCTGTGTATTTGTATTTATGTATTACCCATGTGTATTTATATTATTCAGGAAATTTCATAAATAGCAACAAAATTAAACTTAATAAGCCTCCTTAACTACAGTTTGCATGATTACACTCCATATCTATAGTTTCGTTTGCTAATGGGTATTTCTGTTTGTATAATTTGCCTGTCGTTTGTATAATTCGCTTGCCAATATACAAACATGGTAAATATATACAAATTTTATATTTATACATTTAATTTTTTTCCAGAACTTATACAAATCAAATATATCAACATGATAATTATATACAGTTAAGATAAGCCTATACAAATTTTGGATTTACACAATTAGGAAAATTATGAATTTATACAAATAGCAATCGAATTGTACAAATTATAAATTTATATAATTAGGAGCCGAATTATACAAATACTGGACGTTGGCCACGTAATTATAATTGTAAGTTAGTGGCGAATGATAATTTGATTAAACTGTAGCTATGTTAACTAACTAACCAGTATATATTTGCTTATTCACATAATTTTCCCCTTATTACCTTGTACGTTTGTATTTATATTTATATTTGTATTCATATGGTATCTCGTGTATTTGTATTTATGTGTTACCACTTACCAATTACAATGTGTGTTTGTATCTGTTGCCTACCGTGTGTGTACTTATATTTGTATTCATTTGTTGCCTGGAAAAAACAAACATCATCTTGTATTTATATCATTGAATATATATCTGTATTTTGAATAATAGAAAAGGTTTTGTATCATTGAAATATCCCATTTGCGTTTTCAATCACTTCAAAAGATTTGTGTAGTTAGCCATTATCATTTATATTATATCACTGTTTGTTACCATTTATATTTGTTATAAAACTACGAATTGTAACTTTATTAAACTATAATTACATATAATAATGAGTAAATTATAATTATATATAATAATGAGTAAATTTTAGGTTTAGCAAACATAAAAATCATATTTGTATGCTATAACTATAGTTTGTATAATTGCGCTCCATAGCAAACTTAATATGCATATTTCGATATACATATACAAAAGAATCAATTGTATAATCTGTTTCGGTATACATATACAAAGGAATTAATTGTATAATTTGTGTTTATATAAAGCAAGGAAGAAAGAAAGATAAAAGAAAACTGGGCAGGGAAAGATTTGTATTTGTATAATTATAAGGACGAAAATATATGTATTTGTATATACAATTTTCTCTCGCTTTATACAAACACAAACGCAATTTATACATTTGTGTTTGTATAGAGTGAGAGTGGCGAGCGAGATTCTTTGGGGAGAGAGGCAAACGAAAATATATGTATATATATATATAGTTTTCTCTCACTTTATACAAACACAAACACATTTTATACATTTATGTTTGTATAAAAGTGAGAAAGGCGAGGAAGAGACTGCTAGCGAGAAAACGAGAGTGGCGAGCGAGAATTTCAGGGAGAGAGGTGAATGACAACAATTTGTTACGGGTTACAATTAAATCAAACTGTGGTTATAATATTTAATTTGAATCAATAGTTTGCTATTTTATACAATTTTCCCTATAATAAATAGTAAATACATATTACATGTTCGTGTTACTAGTACTTTTTTTTTTGGTTTCCCAAACGGTATCCGGAGCCCACATTGGAGCTCCGATTAAATTCAGATCGCGCACTGCAGGGCCCATTCGAAGGTGGCGCTCCCAACAAAATTTTCTTCATACCCAGAGCTCAAACCCAAAACCTCTGGTTAAGAGTGAAACACTCCTACCAGTGCACCACAATCCATGTTGGTGTGTTACTAGTACTTACTATACAATTTTTTTTATTTTTTTTTGATATATTTTACAACACATGAAAAAAAATAAAAATATATGAATAAAAACTCATTGGCGCCAATAACTTGACCCGACGGTCCAAATATTGTCATTGTTCATTTGTTCTTGAAATACCCATTCCTAGGGTTTAAGGAAGTGAGAGAATTGAGTAAAGCTGAAAATGGCGGAGACAATCTCGTTAATGGATATTGACGACGACAAAATTGACACAAAACCAAACAAGGGCAAAAACATAGTCTCCAATACTGAACCGAGATCAGTTCCTTGGGTCGAAAAGTTTCGTCCTCAGTCTTTATCAGACGTTGCTGCTCATCGCGATATTGTTGAAACAAGTATGTTTTGATCTCTGTATATTGTTAGTGATTTTTGAGTGAATAATGTACATAGTTGACGTTTTTTGGGCAAAAGTTGATAGGCTTGCTAGTAGTAATCGGTTGCCGCATTTGCTGCTTTATGGACCTCCTGGAACTGGAAAGACATCTACAATTCTTGCTCTTGCGCGGAAGCTATATGGGTCTCAGATGCACAATATGGTTTTAGAGCTGAATGCCTCTGATGATCGTGGGATTGATGTGGTGCGCCAGCAGATTCAGGACTTTGCTAGTACTCAGAGCATCTCATTTGGGTAAATTTTTCTTTAATCTCCTATCTTCTATGTGCTTGAATGGTGGTGCATATTCAGGACTTTTCTATATGAAGTATATAAGTGAACAATTACACTCAATTCAATCCCTATATACATGTATAGGCACATTACTTTATGAAATTTTCTTCTTCTAGACTTGTAATGTTATCATATTGTTCCTCATTCTGTCTCTGACTTTTCGTGAGACTAACAAATGGCCAATGGGACTATATGCCGGGTGAGTTAAGGTGTCATTTTTGTCTTACTTAGGGAAGTAAATTGAAGCTTAATTTTGTTGTTATTTAGTGCAAAGTCAGCGGTGAAGCTAGTACTATTGGATGAAGCAGATGCAATGACAAAGGATGCACAGTTTGCTCTGCGTCGAGGCAAGAAATTACCCCCTCCTCATGCTACACTTAATATATGTGCTATACTTGCAAAGCTGATTGTTATGGGGTTATTCCTCTGCAGTGATTGAGAAATATACAAGAAACACTAGGTTTGCCTTGATATGTAACAATGTCAACAAGGTCATTCCTGCCCTACAATCACGATGTACACGATTTAGGTTTGCTCCACTTGATGCAGTTCATGTCTCGGAGCGGCTGAAACATGTTGTTGAGGCTGAACAGTGAGATCCATTTTATCTTTGAAGTTAATTCCTTTCCATACTATTTTGTGCATATTTCATGTTGCTTAGTCCCTTGGCAAAATTTGGTACTGCAAAAGCGACCCTGTGCTCTTCGGTGGTGTTTCATTTCTTTCTTCATTCCTCTTATGTTCCTTTTTTCTCCGTTTGGTTCAAGCATTGTCATGCCTTAGGTCCACTGCCCCATCAGATTAATGGAGTTCATTGAGCACTAGTTGAGTACTAATAAGAATAGAGAAATAACTAAACGTAGCAATTGATGTGCATTACCAATGTGTTTCCCTTGGTTGCTTTATTAAAACTTTTTCATCAGACTATCATTTGACCGAATATATTGCAGGCCTATGCAACTAGTAAAATGCATAGACATAGTGAATAAGATACAGAAAAGACAAGCAAACTTCTCTTGACATGCCACGGAAGTTCAAGGTATCTTGAAATACCAGCCGATAGATGTAACTGTAGTCATGCTTGTATGATGGCTTATGGCCCAGTAAGAAATAAATGTTCCCATATTCAGGTTTTAGAGTTTTTCTTCAGTCCAATCTGACATGTTTGAAGGCAGCTGAAGTATTACACCATGGGACAAAAAGTATGGCAGATTTTGAAGTAAGAACCTCTAAAGCTTCAGCTGTAGCACCATGGGTCTAAGTTGGCTGAGCTCAGTGGGGGATTTCTTCTTTGGGATCAGCACCATGTTAGTATGAGTAAAGAACTTGGAAAGACTGGCACCTGTGGGAAATGTTTCAGGTAGTATGATAGAAGTGACCGTTGAAGCCATCTGATCCTGCTGAACTACTAGGGTGCATGGAGAGAATGGTTTGATGAATCTCATCTTCCTCAGGTATTATGGTTGTGGAGTTGTTGTCCTCATCAGTGATCAAAGGAGCCACATTGTCAAGAATGGATAGGTCATTATCACTGGATAAATGAGTGAATAGACAAGAAAAGTGATTGATAGCAGCCTTTGAGATGATCTGGTTACCCTCGACCCAATTGCTCTAAGAGTTTTTGATTCTGTGGATTTGAGATCTCCTCCTTCTTTGATGACACTATAGAAATACTTGGTATTGGAGTCACCCTCCTCAGCCGAAGTAATTTTGGCTTTCTGGTTGAGGATAACATCTTGCATCTTCAACCACTCGGTGTATTCTGCTAGGCTTGTCTGTTATCATCAGTTTGTTATGAAATTCACAAGTGTGCTCAAGAGTATTCAACTCAACCTCTTATAACAACCAATCTAGAGTCCCTTATGCTATCTTATTAACTAGATAAGAAAGTTATCTAGGTATAGATATATACTGAATTAAACAATTTTGGGAAATCAATTTGAGAAGAATGCTCAAGTATTATATTTATACTGTAATTATTTCTCTATGGATTGTTTGATATATCTTACCAGATCTTTTTTTTTGTGATACTCTCAATGAATTACAAACAATGTTTCTACTTGGCATACTGGCGTTTCTAGGACATTTACAACTAAGAGTCTGTCCTCAAAGCCACCTTGAAAACCAAATAAAGTTATGGATACTTACTTGCTAATATATTATGGCCCTTGCAAAGGTCCACATTGCCACCGTTTAATTATTTTCTTAGCTTTCTTCCAGAAAAAGCGGATATGATATGACAATTGTTAATAATGTCATAGTTACCCTCTGCTCTATTTAGTGTACACTATCATTTCTTTTGTCAGTCTTTCACATTGTTTTGTTATAGGCTTGATGTCCCTGAGAGTGGTTTAAAGGCACTTGTACAATTGAGCAATGGTGACATGCGAAAAGCTTTAAACATTTTGCAGGTTCAAACTCCTCATCTTTTAATCCTCATTTAGATCAAATCATCAAATTTAGATTTCAATTATTGTGGTCAGAGATTTCACATCACGAATCAGTTAAATTCCTTTCTTTCTTTCTAACTCATTCTACCTTATTCATTTATTGTAAAAGTGAAATTCTATAGTTACTAAGACCTATTGCTCAAGCATTTTCCCTTGAGAACTAGCTTGTTATGTTGTGCCTGAGGCTAGTTTCGGATGACTCGTTAGCCATGGTAGAGTCTACAGGGTGACGTTTGCAGAGAGCTGATTATTGTGACTGGGGTGGGGGGTTAAGTTCTAGGGTTGCTTTGCTTATTCAAGGTCCTTTTAATGAATATAATTTTTTTGATATCCTTTTTTTTGTCAGTTGGTTTCAGTGAGGAGGACATTACTCTCTGTTAATTGTCGTGAGGAGACCATTCTTGGTGAAAGAAAAAAGTTGAACTTATTAGATAGTTTCAGGCATGCATGAAAACACTGGTACTTAGATTAACTGCAATTACATCTTTGAACTAATAATCATACCAGTCTAGTTTTTTTCTTTTCTTTTTGATCTGTCGTAGCTGTCTAGTTCTTGATTGGCATTAATCTACCTATATATACATTGGTGGAGGGGATTGTTTTACTGGCTAACAAAAAAAGGAAACCATTGAAAACTATAAGTTGCTCATTGTGCTATTGATGCCATGCAAGAAAAAAATTAAGCAACTGTTAGTTTGTTTATCTCAAGGCAGGTAGACTATTCTTTTTAGGATTCACTGTCATTAACTTTCAGTTTTATGCAGTCAACACACATGGCTTCTCAGCAGATTTCAGAAGATGCTGTCTATCTGTGCACTGGAAACCCATTGCCCAAGGACATTGAGCAGATTTCTTACTGGCTTCTGAATGAACCCTTTGCTATCAGTTGCAAACGTATCTCAAAGAGTTCTCTTCTCCTGTTTTGCCCATTTTATATATCTGTGCTTGTAGTCAATTTGCTCTCTTACCGTTTTTTGTACATAATTGTTAATAGGAATATCAGAAATCAAGACACGAAAAGGGTTGGCTCTGGTGGATATCGTGAGAGAAGTAACCATGTAAGTGCACATATTTTTAGATCTTCATGTAACCGTTATTTGGCGTAACTCACCTTTGCTCATCTAAACATCAGGTTTGTCTTCAAGATTAAGATGCCGGCAAATGTTCGAGTTCAGCTGATCAATGAGATGGCTGATATTGAGTATGTATCCCATGTCTTTCTTTTTGATGGTTTTTTCTTTGCCTTGTGCTAGACTAGCATTTCTGGTTTGATGCCAGATAATCGAAGGCTGGCTTATGGTCAATATTCTCGTTTACTTGTTAAATCATTGACCAATATTATCTACTGAACTCGTGGCTAGATTATTATGCCACATAAGATGAAATCACATATTTCCTTAACCAGCTGATCTCCAATTATGGATTCTGTGGCTTCTGAACAGTGTATTGAAACCTCTGTTTTACCTCACTGCTCACCACCTGCAGCAGAAGAGGAATGAAATACCACTACTACTAGAAAGAATTATTCGTGTTATAAAAGATGGTCATCAATGGTTTTATATTTTATATAAAAATGGAATACATGATAAATTTAATAAAAGCAATATGAACCGATCTTTTTGTCCATCTTCCTGGTCGAGAATTTAATCAAGTTTCTTTTCACAAAATTTAATTGAAGTATGGTCTCTAGGTTTTCCTACACATGTTTGTAAGTTGTGGATTTTCTGGCTCGCAGGTATAGGTTGACTTTTGGTTGCAATGATAAGTTGCAGCTTGGATCACTGATTTCTGCTTTTACACGAGCAAGATCTGCACTTGTTGCAGCTGCGAAGTAATCATGTTGGAACAGCCTGGTGGCTTGCCCCGCCAGCTGAAAAATTTGCAATGTTTTAAGATTCTGTGCTATGCAAAATATCGGGAATGTAGGTTTTTAAGCTTCTTGATGTAGTATTGTAGTAAAAATCTCCCAAATGTAAAGTGCAATAATGTTCCAAGTTCTTTGCTGTTCTTGCACATTGTAGCTAAATTTTATATACAAGCTTTGCACTGTTTTGAGGTTCTTTTTCCCATTTAAATTGTACATTCACGCATTTTGTGTTGTGCTGCCTGGATAATTTGTGCTTTGGTCGAGCTGGTAACTTCACATGGTGGACATGTCCATATTCCATTTTGGACACAGTGCTGGTATGTGCATTGCGCAATGATGAATGACCATTATTGAAGATTTGTAAAGCCATGGATGGGACAATCTTCTCAAGAAGATCTCTATTTTATATTTATATACTGCTAAGAGCTACAGAAGAATCTATACAGTGTGGTGCTTAAATAGCGAAGACTAACATTCTAGCATGGGAACTTTCCCCTAGACTTTGGCCCTCACAAATCTGGAAGTTTTCAGCACCAGAGGCTGTGATGCTTTTAGTACTACAAAACTGAGCGTTCAGCAGATGTTGATGTGCTCTTGCTTTAGCCCCGGATGTGAACAGATCGTTGCTCGTTAGGGGATTCATATACCTTTCTTAGTGCTCTGTTGATTGGTTGCCAGATACAGCACCGAAATGGGGACTCAAAGTTGCATTATATCAGTCTTGGTTCACACTTCACTTAACACTTTCATTAGACGTCCTATTTGACCAGGTGATCTCAACCTCTAGAGTCTGGGATGAGCCATTGTAGCGTTCATGACTGAGACTGAAAATATCACTGTGTATGCCTTCATTTACCACTTTATCAATTTGGATCGTTACAGTCCCAAGCGTACTCTGAAACACAACAATTTATCGTATCAACATTGTGAACAACTCACTACACTCTTCTCATCCTACTAAGAGCTGCAATATTTACATACACAGTATTTGCCCCTGCTTTTTTATGTATCTTCGTTTCAGACTATTAGTAGCAGCTGTAACAGTGAACCTTATTGCACATTGTAGTTGGAGTTGAATTGGGTATTCTAAATTTAGCATCAGGAACTCCAAAAATGATGAAATTAGTTACCTTTCCAAAAGTAGTTCTGCCTTTGCATGAGATCTGCAACTTTTGTCCCTTCGGTGGAACATCAAAAGCCCATGTGAATCCTTCATTCCAATCTGGGGATGTACTGCGACTAACAACCTGATAATAAACTAGGCTGTTAATAAAATTCGGATTAAAAAAATTAGTGATGTATCATGTATGTGTTTTTGGTGCATCACGTAACACAAGTGGATCAAATTGTATATAACTTCCAGAGGTTTAGAAATGTAATACAGTACTTGCTAGAAAACTTTGAGTAGCAAGGATAAAATTGGAAAAAAGTTAATTAAAATCTTTGTTTGTTTTCTGAAATGATGAGTATTTGGAACAGCATGTTTAACCAAAGTGACAAATGTAAATAGGACCAGTGGGAGTAGTTAGGATGTGAAATTCTGCCATAAGAAAGTAAAACATTGGTGAATAGTAAGTCTTCTATTTCATCAACAATTACAATGCTGACTCATTACCTTAGTTTGTCGTGCCGGACCATTGCCGATAGTCAACCGACAAAAAGGATTTGTTCCTCCCATGACATGTCTTAGATTGTCCGCACGCTTAATGGTGACAGTCAAACAACCCGGTAAGCAATGCAGCAGGCTTTCTGCTCTATCATGGAAACCTGGGGGGCAAGTTTTTATCAGCATTTGTAGGATGGGAATGGCTTCAGCTGCAACCATTGCTTGAGATTTTGACACGTCAATTGGCATTGTTGACCAGGATTGTTGGAGTAAGCACAATGTGGTCAATACTGAATCCTGAGCAGCCTCACTGCCAGATTTCAGTGCTGTCACCAGATGAGGGATACAAAGGGTCCCCGCTTCAGAAATTAGGAGCTTCGGAAAATTGGAGAATATAATAAAAATGCTCTTCAAAATCTCTTCATTTGCAGTTGCAGTGGGGCACAATTCCTTCTCTAGCGCCGCTGCATGACAATGCATTAGAAATGTTTTAGGCAGACAAGTAGGGAAAGAAACACTTATACCACTGTCCAGGACTGAACTAGAAGATATGGAAGGATAAGAATAGAACAAAACGCAAACAAGAAGATCTGCAGTTTGCAGCTTGAATTATCTGGACAATTAAACTTGGAAATTGATGTGTCAAATTCATGAATCAGAAGGATTTACTGCTTCAGTTGTAGATGTTGAAGTATAGCATGGGAACAAATACAGTGACTAGAAAACATCATACATCTAGCTGTCTTCATTTACTGGTTTATTTTATCCTGCAGCTTTAGGTTTCAGGTCTATTTTTCCTGTTCTCCTTAATCCTTTTTAGAACTTCTGCTATTTATTTTTTGTAGTAAAATGGGTTAGGCAGAGAGTCATTGTAAGGTTTACACTCCGACAATTTCATGACAGTCCTCGATCTCGGAAAGCCAACTTATTATGACCAATTGATCTAGCTTCCTAAGTTATTCTGAGTAGCGTTGGCTTTCTTTAAGGGCGTGAACACAACTTTAAATTGTAGACACTTAGATCAAAAGATTAAAAAGTTTAAAATCCCTGGGAAAAATATTGGAACACAGAATTAGGTCTATAGACTTTCTGGGTCTCAAGCACTCTCATATGAGGTTTTTTTTAAGTAGGTAAGAATTGGTTTTCTGTGCAATCCTATTTATTATGTTAATATATTTGAAACAACTAGTGGCATCTAGTTTGACATTTTTCAAAGAATCATTGACTGAAAAAAGGAAAGAACATTTTATTTTATAAGCAACACACCTGTCAAAGATCTGATAAGTTCATTTGATGCATAATCCTTAAGCGTGTGATTCGAGAACAAAAACCTTATGAGCAGAGCTGCCTGGACTGTAATTTCTGAATTAGGGGATAGAAGAAGTTCTTGAACTACTAGTATTCCATCTGCTTCTGCGACAGCTCTCCTGTTGGTTCGACTGTGCATGACAAAATTTTGCAATGCACAAATTGCCACCATTTTCATTTCTTCCGTTGGTTGATCTTCAAGCAAAGTTATCAGTGCTCGACAGGCACAGACAGAATCACTTGCTCTAGCAAGTCCTTCATGCTGGGAGAGATCACCAAGTGCAAGAGCAGCAAGAAGTCTTGCGGACTGCAATAAAGTCTGTGGATCTAGTAAATATTGTGCCAGAGGTGCTATTGCATACTTAGATACCTTCAATTCTCTTATTCGGACATTGTTGAATAGAGCTTCAATCAGACCTGCTGATGCTTCTTCAAACTGGTGAGATCTTAGCAGATCTAGAAGAGCATCTACAGCACCGGCTTCAGCCATCAGTTCACCATTTGATAGATCAGTCTTTTCATGAGCTATTAGAGCATTTAGTGCAAGAGTAACAGTGCTCTCAACTGTTGAATACAACATCTTTACAAGAACCACCAGGGGAACCTTGAGGTAATAATCAGCGTTAGATTGTATGACATTGCAGAGAATCATAGCTGCTGACTCCCATAATGTATCAGGGGGTAAGGGATCATCTTGAACGATAACCTTTGAAAGCTCAAAAATGCCACCAGCATCAGCAACTTCCTTTGGCCATCTTAATGAGATATTTTCCAAAGCACTAATTGCTGTCTGTTGCAAATTCAAGATACCAATGCCTGCGAGCTGCACTAGGGGCACTACTGCATTTTTTGATGTTATATCTTGCTTGAAATGCTCTTGTGCAAGGAGGTGGGACAGCAGTTCAGTACCAAGCTGCTGAATAGATTGAGCTGGGGATTCAAGAAAGGAAATCAAAGGCTGAATGACCTGGCTAGGAGTAAGTTTTAAAGTGGCAAGACATTGTGGCTTCTCTAGAATGTTTACAAGAGTTTGCAACGCACTGTGCTGTCCCCACAATCCAAAATCTGACCGCTGCAAAACCGTGAAAAGAGGTTCTACGATTTTTGCAGCAGATGGACTTCTTGAAATAGCACTACTATTTGTCAAGACACGGAAGAGTTCTGCAATTGTGCAGCATAAGGAACTGGATGCAGTGGGGAGTAGCTCAAGACAATTTTCTAATAGTCCTGCTTTCACCATATCCAACTTGCGTGGAGTTCGGTCTTTACCCAGCTTAATAAGTGCGAAAATAGTCGCTTCAATGAGCCGATGGTTTGATCCGGACACCAGATGAACCAGAATACCAACAATCTCATTAGCTGATGCAAGGTCCACCGGATGCTCATCATCTAAAAACCTCTCGAAAGCACAAATAGCTGATTCCACTGCTCTTTCCACATCTGATTGCATAAGCAGTACAAGGGGATCTAAGCATTCAGAAGCAACAGACAATTCTCTGATGTTAGGATCACCAAAAAGTACAAAACATAATTCAGCAGCATCACTTTTCAGTTCCATCGAAGAAGATGATGACAGAATTTTATATAAACTCTCAAGAGGATTCCCATCTAAATCAGCCATCACTGCTGCTTTTGTATCATTCCCTGAAGTCAACTTGACCAAGGAACTAAGGGCAGTATATTGTTCACTTTCTGATGCAGTATCAAGCATGTCCGCCAAAGGTTGAACTGCTTGATTTGATGCTTCAGAATTTCCAATGTTCTCATTATCAAAGAGTTCATTTAAAGCCCTAGCAGCACTCAGCCTTGCACTCTTCGACCCCAAACGAAGGACAGCAATCAGTTGAACAGAGCAACTAACTGCAGCTTCATGTTGAATAAGAACAGAATTGCTAAATATAATTCTCAGTAGTTCAGAGATTGTTGCCTCAGTCAAGTCTTCAGGGCTCAAAGATAGATACTTCGCTAGAGCATCCAGTGCGCCAGCTTCAGCCATGATTGATTTATTTTCATCATTACCATCAGCAATTTGAGTCAAGAGACGAACAGCTAATGGGGGCGCACCTGCTCTATCTGGAAGTGGTTTTAACAGATCTACCAATAAAGGGATGGTCCTGCGTGCAGTGGAACCAACTCTCACTTCTTCAATTTCAAAGAGGACTTCCAGAGAAACCTGATCTGGGTATCTTACTAATGAAAATTCTTCAGATAGAGCAACAAGATTTGGCATATCTATTTCAATGTGACCAATCAAGCTTATCAGACCAGTGATTGCACCTGAATTTACAACAGTAAGATTTATTCCCTTTTTCCGATGACAGACAAGACTGGCTATTGCCTGAGCAGCAAAAAGTCTGACAATCATTTCGTCTGATTTGAGAAGAAGTGCAAGCGAAGGTATAATGCGCATGGTTGTTGGAGAGGATATAATGTTGGGGTTCTGGAATAAAATAGCTAATAGCAGTGCGCTGATCCACATGCCCTCTGCATCTTCTGCCTGCCATGACAAATATCTCTTCAGCACAACGACCAAATATAAACTTTAAGCAAATCATGAGAACCAACATTACTTCCAAAGGATTAAATTGAATAAAGGTGACACTGAAAATAATTATCCTTTCTTGTCCATCTTTTAGTCACTTTATTAACTGTAGTTTCAGTGATATATTTCTGTGCCTTAAGAGAGGGTAACTTACACATTAAGAGGTGCTTGGAAAGTCTTACCATTTGACCAACTCCAATGGTGTTGTTAAAGATAGCATACACCATAAACCATGAGTATATTGACAAAACAGTGCCTCAATGTAATCCGAAAACAGAAGGAGGACAGAAAAGCTAGTAGAAAGAAGAAGAAAATCTGCACTTCAGATATTCTCGCTCTTGTAATGATTCTCAAAATTGGAACTCAGTGAAAATATATCCAAGACTACTTCCTCCATGCACGTTTATTATATTATATGAATGATATGGCAATTGGCAGGTGACTAGAAATAGTAAAATAAATGTTTTTTTTTGGATAATGTAAGGTATTTCATTTAAGGGCACTAAGGAGATGCAAAGTTACAAATGAGAAAGGGAAACAGAATTTCTAGCTCTGAATAAATGAATTGTTGTCTTTTTTAAACAAGTTTTACTGCACTGACTACAGACAGGCAACCAGTCTGTTAACAAAAGCCAACCTACAGAATAAATAAACAGGCCTAAAGCTCAAAAATTGGAAGGACAAAAATGATTGACACCAATGAACAGCTTATTTTTCTTCAGGTGGAAACCCAACTCTAGTTCTCCTTATGAAAAGGCATTCGCACAGCACAAATGGGCCAAAAATTTCAAAAAGCAAACACCTAGGATGATATAAAATTTACCTGTGGATTGGAACCATGTCTTGCAAGCTTGTCAGCAAGGGACTCAAGGCCCCCACCTTCCACTACAGTGGATGTGTTCTTGACATGAAATGATGAAATTATTGAGAGCAACCAAAGGGCAACTGTACCACCCAATACCGTTGCTGGATCAGGAGCTTCAAACTCATTTCCTTCTCCAAATGGAGTTCTTTCTGTGAAGCCTCTAGGGGTTCTGACGTCAATTTCTAGGGAAGAACAAGTGCAGTTTGGCTTCATCATGTCAACTAATGCATATATAAGAGGTTTCAGGTAACCAGATGCATCAAGTGCATCCATTGACTGATGTTTATGCTCCTTGGCGGCACAAATGCTCAATGCGGTTCCACCAACTCTTACTTCTAGAATGCAAGAATTAATTATTCTATCAGCCAATGCACCGATAGACCTTGATTTTGAAAATAACAGATTACCTAGAAAAACCGATTGATCTCCGCAAAGCCTTGATAGAATTTCTATTGCCTTATCTTGGACAAGGGAAGATCCCTCACAAAGGCAATGTACAAGAGGCTCTAAACTAGAAGGAACTTCAGCAAGTGCAGTGCATGAACTGTAAGTGGAATCTGTGCCTTGTTTTGTCCTCGTCAAAAGTGCAATAAAGTCTAAAGCATCTGCTGCATCAGTACCATCAACATTCATCACATTTAATGATTCCACCATAGCAAAAACAGCAAATCGACATTGAGCACTTCCATTGAATACATCTCCCACTGGAAAGTGCCTCAATAGCCGATGAAGCCCACGTGCTGCATTTCTCCTACCTTCTGACGATCCTTCTCCTAAAACTCTTGTCAAAGCTGAAACAACATCTTCACGCAGCGCTTCCGCAGCTATATCTGGATCAGACAACAGATTGGCTAAAGCAGCCACTGCAGTAGCTGCAGAATCAATGGATGCTGTTTTGGCCAGCTTGATTAAAGGTTTGACATGCCCTTCAGCAATATGAGGCATCTTGTGTGTAGATTTTTGTTTTGATGCACGGGATAAAGCATGCAATACTCGAGCCGACTCTGTTGCAACAGCTGGAGAATTGCTACCCAAAAGTTTCATGCAAGGATTAACCACTTCATCTGTTGCGAGACTCTCACAGATATCATGTCGAGTGCTAAATACATCTGCCAGGACAGAGGCAGCATGTACTTGAGTATTTTCATTTGAGGAATTAAGAACATGGACTAGCGACATTATTCCTTGGTTAGCAGCAGAGCCTTTATTCACAAGGTCAGTGTGAGATGCCAAGGTAAGCACATGACCTAACACGTCAGTTACATGGGCCTTTGAGCTTGGTAAATCTCCCAGGAGCAACACTAACAATTGATTAGTGGTAGTTGGATCAGCCGCTGTGATTAGCTTTGTTAAAGCCCTAGCTGATGTTTCTTGCCCCTTTGATTCACCATTTTTGAGGAGCCACAATAACGCCTGTATAGCTCCAGCACTTTCAACACAGGCACGATTCTCTTCACTATGACAGCAAAGGTTATGAATAATAAGTGCTGAGTCTTCCTTAGCCGTCTGAG
This sequence comes from Solanum piurae, assembly GCA_029582685.1. NCBI lineage: Eukaryota > Viridiplantae > Streptophyta > Magnoliopsida > Solanales > Solanaceae > Solanum > Solanum piurae. Next base: position 4,819 of record JAJOOO010017095.1, on the reverse strand, counting down.
ACCCCATTTCTAGTAACTGGACCAGTGGTGGAATCCCACCTGCAGCAGTAATTGCCCACTTGCTCTCGTCAATTTGGTCAGTTAGGATTGCAAGCATTTCAACAGCATACTCTTGATGCTGTTCACTGGATAAACCCAACAGTGATATCAGTAAGTGAATTCCTTCCCTCTTTCCAATTGCTTCCCAAACAGTCATTCCATCACAGCATAAACGTAACAGGGACAGTATTAAATACTCTAGTGCATCACCACTTACCATTGTTGTGAGCCCAGTAAGAGCCTTCTTAGATTCGGATTGTTGGACACGTTTTGACAGATAAGCATTGCCATAAAGGCTTCCCATAGCCTCAAGAAGACGCTCCTGAACCAATTTATTATCCCGTGGCTTTAGGAGCATTGCAAGAATACTTTCAATCTTTGTCGCATCAAATATTTCTTCTTCTACTTTGTGCTCAAAGACCATAAGAGCATATGCAAGTGTTCCAATTATATCAGCCACTGGAGCAGCTAACCTTGGGGACTGCGCAAGCTCACCCAGATATAGTAACAGAGGAGACATTCCACCACATATATTGGCTAAAGCTTGTATTGCATGCCGCTGAAGTTTCTCTTTTTCCTCTCTTCGCAGTTTTTCTTTAGAAGGAGAAATGACAGCTCCTGTAAGTGCTGTGACGCCCTGTGAGTCTACAACAGCTTCCTGTTTCTCTTTTCCCTCACTTTGCAGTCTTTCTTTAGAAGGAGTAATGACAGCTCCTATAAGTGCTGTGACGCCCTGTGAGTCAATAACAGCTTGATTTGCTTTGGCAGATTGTGAAGTAAGAACCTCTAAAGCCTCAGCTGCACTGGCACGGACAGAAACATCATCTTGCTGAGCTAACAGGCTAAAGAGAGCTTTGATTCCTCCAGAATCAATTACTTTTGGAATGCTATCACTGAATGCCAACATTATACGGGCCAATAAAGAAGCTGCATTTGATTGAGTGGAAGCACTACTAGAAGAAAGAAGTCTAACAATGATGTCCACTCCCCCACCCTCTAGTGTTGTCCTCCAATGCCCATCTTTATCACCACAGAGATTTCTCAAAGCCCCAACAACAAATCCTTCCACTGTTTTGTCCGGCTTCTTTTTTGAATTCAGCTCCTCCCACAAAGTTGGTACGACACCTTCCGTAATGAATATTTTCATGCCAATAGGATCATTTGAAACTCCACTAGATGACACCGCAAAAATTGCTTCCGCAGCTGCTTTCCTTGCATCAGCTGAATCAGACTTCAAAAGTGAAAGTAGAGGCGGAATACATCCACCTAGAAGCACCTTTAACCGCATGTCTTCATCTCTGCACAATACAGTTAAGGTTGACGCTACATTGACTTTTGCGAAAAGAGTTGCATTTCTGAGAATTGATATGAACAGTGGCATTGCTTGCCCATGTGAACCAATAAGACGTCGTGCTTCTTTTCTAGCTTTGGCAATGCCTAGAAGACGTGCTGTAGTAAGTTCTTTTTCGTGTGCAGATGATTGATTCAGATGCAGCTGATCAATAAGTTGAGCAAGTCGTGGCAGTGCCTTTTCCGAATCATCCATTTCTGCAGCTTCATTTGACTCCCTGAAAGTAAATATATAATACCTTTGAATTATCTGAATAAATCTTTTTTAATAGGTTAACTAGATAAATCATATTATGCCTCATGAATTCATGAAAAAGGATAAATAAAACCAAGCAATGTGGAATTGAATTTTTCAATCAGAAATTAACTGAGAGGTCACAATATTTTGGCTCCCTATACATACCAGATGCCCAAAGTTTCTCTACACCTACGAGATACTAATATGTTCTATCTCTCAAGCAGAAGTATAGAATATAGAAACTTCTTTTAGCAAAATCTATAACAACCACAAATAGTAAATAAATGCAGCTACAACACAGAGTAAAGAGAGGAAGAAACCTGCTCTTCTGAGAAGAAGAGGATGACACATCCTTGTCCCCTAATTCAAGGGAAGAAACGTCTGTCATTGGCAACAAGCCTCCACTTTGACACTTTTGTGGCTTGTAAGTATCTTGTGTTAATGAAGCATTCTGGTTAGCTTGGTTACTATATGCACAAACAATAAGTAGTAGAAATTCAAGAAATATAGAAAAGTATAGATGCATTTTTCTTCATAGTCCTCATGAGAAACATAAAGCAGACGCGCAAGAAAAAAAGGGACAAGGAAGAAGAATAACACGAAACCCAAACAAGGTTCACATTCATGCTTACCCCAACAATTTTCACATTCTTCAAACCATTAAAATCACAATTCCACAGAATACTTGCCACCTCCCACCGGAAATTGCTACCGGATAACTCTGTCCACCAGAGTTAGGACATGTGTGAATAAATCACTAGTGTTTTTGTCTTTGCTGGGGATTTTAACCGGCCACCTACTCACTTCATTGACCACTTGCCCACACCCTGAGGGCTTAAAATTAAAATTTCAATAATTATTGAAGCATAAAGAAATATTCTAATTTCCCACAGAGTCCATTTCAGTGGCACAAAATTCAACCAATTTACTCAACAAATAACAATACACTTAAATTCCATTGCAAGAAATGTTTTAACAACAATACAAGGTAAAGGAGAAAAAAAATGATAACAAAGAATTTTGCATATTTACCTTGTCTCTAAAATTTGCTAGAATCCTGCAAAATTCAGCTCCTCTTGCTCTCCATGTTAAAAACCAGAAGAAACCCGGAATTTCTCCCCAATTTTAGAAGTGCTTATAAATAATATGTACGTATATATCTACAAAATAAACGTGTTGAGGTATATATAGAGAATCTAAATATCTTTTTACATAATGGTACAAGAAGGCTTTACCCAGAAAATCTGCATAACCCAAAAAAAAAGGATCAAAAGCAATTCATCCTCATTAACGCAAATACACATGTAGGTAACGAAGATATACACACATTAATGTTTAAATGTAACTATATAAATTTATTTTATGCCGGATTGATTGAAAAGAGCATTTGCAGAATCTACAATCTAGAAATGATCATTCTCATGGAAAAGATATGGCATATTGTTTCTAATGAATTCTCCTCAAATTGGGAAAAAAATTTGATGTCTAAAATGTACCTTGGAGAATTGTAGAGCTGAAGAAGAAGAAGATGGAGAATGGAGTGAGACACGATTACACGAAGGCGTAGAGAGAGAAAGAAACAGAGGAAAAATAGGAGACAGAGAGGACTCTGAATTCTGTTTTCTTCTCTCTTTCATTTTTCATGCGGTGCTTTATTTGCGCCTATATTTACACATGCAATTATATCTATGTAATATATATAGTACTTCCATATATATTACTCCGCATGAATCATATATCATATATCATATATATATATATATAAAAAAAAAAAAACCTTATACCCATCTACGCGGCGTCATCACAAACTAGAATTCGCTTTTAATTTATTTATTTTCAAAACTAGCATTTCCCTTTCATGAAAAATTGTGATATTTATGAAAAATTGCGACTTTTATGAAAAAAAGTTGTGACTTTTATGAAGAGTTGCGATTTTTATGAAAAGTTGTGACTTTTATGAAGAGTTGCGACTTTAATGAAAAATTGTGACCTTTCCGAAGGGTTGCAACTTTTCCAAATAGTTGTAACTTTTCTGGCAAGACACAATAAACATTTGTTCACACTACCTTTTGTTTTCTATAAATAGAGGGATTTCCTCTCATTTTAAAACAACGAAATTTCTGAACCTCTTCTTCTTCACAAGTAAATATTTGTGTACTTTGCTCCTGTTGCATGGCTCACTGACACCATCGCTTATGTTACAGATCCTGATATGTATTTTTACAGTCATTAATTTATGCTTATGTTATTAAGGATAAATGATAAGATGTAATAATTTTCATTTTCCTTTACATTATTAATGCTTGTTACTACGTAATCTTGTATGTAAGACAATATAGTGTTTCCGTTTGAATGACTGATATGTTTCAAGTATTATTTTATAAATTTCGTAATATTAAATTCCTGTGAGTAATTCTATTAGTATAGTATATATAATTATATACGGAATAAAATGTGCGAACGTGGAACAAATAAGGGCTGTTTGCAGAAATTGGTTCAATATATTATAATATTCGGTTCATAACAAAGAAATACTAGTTATCACTAAAGATATTTGCATCCTGAATAATACAAAAACAAAACATTTACTAATATTCTTGTACTCTAGATTTTTCATATTTCAAGTGTACTTCATATTTCATTTTCATAGCATTTATTCACTAACAATTCTTAATTTGAGATCAACATCTCTTTAAGGTTATCTGATGCAATGCAAACGTTCATCACAATGTTCATCGGATGCAATGAAACGAAAGGGGATTGAACGAATATGCATGATCGGAAAATAAAGTTCTTTTGACAATAGAAGGCATATTACTTCTAATTGATTCTTTGGCCATTTTGTGTAAAATTCTAAATCGACGAGGCGCTATTGAATGTTATGATGAGTTTGAGAAGTGGTAATGTTATGATGAACTTGAGAAGAGAGATGCTCAAAGGAAGAGAGTGAACGTCACCTTTGTTAATCAATATTAACATTTTTGATGAAACAGTACTGTTGAATGACGTCCTTTGCCATAAAATGTGGCTCTACAATGTTAAATTAAGAAAGCTTGCAGAATTTTGACTTGGAGCTCCAAAAATATTTTTAGACAGACGAAGATCACAAAGAGTGTTTGAAGTATTGTAGAGCGGATATTTGCACATTTATTTCTTCTTTCTTCTATTTAAGTTGAATGATTAGATTATCCT
>JAJOOO010017094.1:0-42068 GCA_029582685.1 Solanum piurae | reverse complement strand
TGCAAGCATTGAGGATTTCATACATAACCTTCATAGCATAACTTCATAAACATATGCATCATAATCATCAATTCACTTCACATCTATTGCCTTCAAGGCCATGATCTCAACATGCATAGATAGACAAGAAGTTAACACCTCCACCATAAGTGGATCAAACCATACAACATAAATTCTCATGCTATAGACTAGAAGTTAGGTCAACTTACCAATTCTCCAAGCTATGATCGCCATGGATCAATCCTCAACAATTCATAACCAATTGATATAGATAGAAATAGTATTAACAATGTAATTCAATAAAATTAACATAATCTAAATACAATTCCATAAACAAAGGGATCAACCCATAACTTTGCCCATAAGGGCATAATTCTCAACTCATAAATATACCAACAATTCGACATGAATAAGTATAGATAAGCATATGAAACATCAATCCAATCTAACCTAAACATAATTTCACCAATAGAAATCATATTCACAAAGACCCACATCTTAGGCCAATTTTAGAGAATTAGGGGATCATGGGTTCTTCAAGAATTCCTTTAAAAATTGTCTTAAAAACTTTAATTCCACATCAATTCATCAATAGAATGATATAGAAAATTGTTTGACAAAGGACCCATGTTTAGATTGTAAATTGGGAATTTTGGTCTTTGAATCACTTTTGAATTTTTTTTATAGAACTCCTTGAATGAAAGGTTATTCAAGAATCAAGAGTTACCATACCTTAATTATTGAAGACCCCTGAAATTGAAGAAGAAATCAGTTGAAAACCCATCTTCTAGCTTGAGCTTCTTCAAGGTTTTCCATGGAGTTTTGAGAGAATCTATTTTTGAGAGGGAAGGGTCAATTGAAGAATGGGGCCTAATTCTAGATTTAGTGGTTTTAACCAACTAAAATTCCCTTAAATAGGTATAATAACTGTTTATAATAATTCCCCAAAGTACCCAAACTACCCAATCTACCCTTCACTTGGTTGGACCATTTAAACAAGTCAAACTTGAGTTCTATTTTCGCAGATTTCGTCGGGGATCAAGTTCGCGACGTGGAGGTGTTCCCGCAAGTTTCTAGAAATTAAATTCCAAAGCAGTAGAGTCCGCTGTGTCTCCGCATCGCGGAGACACTTTTTGGCCCTTGGTGGAGCAGGTCCGCGACGCGGAGATGCTCCCTCCATGAGCAAACTCCAAGCTGCCTTGGCAGCTTGCTTGATCAAGGTTGGGGTCCTCCTCGGGGTCCATTAGGGTGGCCACCGGGACGTCGTATCTGAACGTTTTGACCCTAAAAACATTTATTAAGACACTAGGGTCAACTCCACTGATTTTAGACTCCAAACAACACATAAAAACATGTAGAACATACTAGAACACACCAACACGTAAAAGACTAGTTTCCGAACGTCTTGGTCGTCCCTTGACGTTTGACTTCCAAACTCTTTAAAACTGACTTAAAAGGCTATTATTTATTATTTTAACAAGTTATTAATGCATAAAAACCCATGTGAGGATCTACTTTATCCTACTTCATTTTGAGGGGTGTTACAGAATCGCCGAACGGTTAGGCGACCCCAAACTAGACCGCCATTACACTCAAGACCAACTTACATTGGAGTCTGTAAAAATCGCGAGCATAGGAAATTATTAGCGAATACGGAGACTATCGTTTGGACTCCCAAAATAACTGGAAGTTTTATAAAATTTGGTGAGGCAAGTGGTTACTTGGCGAAACGCCGAGTGGTTTGGCAATCCTGACTAATGTCACCGAATGGGTGAAAACTGGATGGTTTTCAGGCCAAAGGTTTAAAAATTTCAAATTCATTCCCTTTCTCTCACCTTTCCATCTTCTCAAACTCACACCCGCACTCTAGTCTTTATATTTCTTGCATTTTTGGAATATTTTTAGTTGTTGATTTGTGCTCGAAACTTGGATTACATTGTTGCCTAGCGATTCAATTCCATTTTAGTCAGCACGAAATGTTGGTTCCAAAACTTTGAGTTCTTTCTATCAATTTTGTTCTCAATGACATTACCTTGTTGATGTGTGTTGGGCCTCTCTGGTAGGATTAAAATAAATTGTTTGCCTGTTAGATTCACTAATTTTTCTCGTACCAAGTTAGATAGTTAATTCCTGAAAATTATACCTTGAAGGAGATGAAAAGTTGTGGGTTGTGCATGAGTGTCATTGGGCATAATCCTAATTTGAGTTGTGCATGCCTTGATTTTATTTTCGGCAGTTGCAGGGTTGAATTCGAGACGGTAGGTTGCATGAAGGCACATTGGTCCATTTGGTAAGCTGGGTCGAGTTCGCCGAACCACTCTGCAACTCGCCTAATCATCCCATCTAGCCTTTAATTTCATGCTATATGTTTTGTTGGTTTCTGAACCTTTCGGCGAGAAGCATGAGTTCACCAAAAGCACTCAGCAAATTGCCGAAAGTCTTCTTGTTCGCCCTTTGTCTGCACCCCTTGAATCCCCACTGCACTAAACCTTCGGCGGGCAAGCCCTTGCTCACTGAAAGTATTCGGTGTCCCACCGAAAGGATTGGCAAGTCTGCCTGCAGCTGATTGTCCTTGTTTTGTTTGTTGAATATTTTCTAACTTTTCCTTGAAGCATTGCAGACATGGCTAGACCTAAATTTGCAGGGAGAATCATGCCACCTTGACAGATAAGAGCGACAAATTTCAGGAAAGATACAAATGAAGCGAATCCTCCCAAGACGGAAAGTGAGGGAAAAAATCCTAGTTCCAGCAAGAGATATGTCCCCTGAGATCCCACTATCCCTTCGTGGACTCGTGGATTCTACACAGCTATACATTCCTTTTTGGCGGCTCATGAGTTGGACAATTTTTGCAAGTTAGTTGCCGCTGAACCTTTTGAAGTAGCTCTGAGGACTACTATCCAAGTCCAGGCTGACACATCGGGTATTGATGACCAGACAGACGGAGCGACCACTTAGACATGATCCCCTCTTCTGATATTTTATTATTTGCATTTGAGGATAAATTATTTTTAATTGTGGTGGGGTGTGGCCCACCTTTGTGTGCTATTCGTGAATCGTGTTTTGTTTATGTATTTGCGTTGTAAGCTATAATTGTGTTAATATTTCTTTCATGGAAGGTTTGAGCTTATGGCTTCTTTTGCTTTAAATTGCAAATGATTTTGACCCTTCTGAAAAAATTTAAATTTTTGCCACCTCTCGTATGTACTTGATAGTTGTTGTTCTTTAGCAAATTTAAGTCTCAGTTTTGATCAATACCGATGACTTGAATAGTGCTCATAATTGAACGAACATGAATGCACGTCTACGATGAGACCAAATGAAGTTTCATAGACAATATGTGAACTCTTTGCATCTCGTTGTGACTAGCCATGTATCAAATTGATTATCTTGCGATGAACGTTGCACACTAGCGAAAGTGTGGAGTCTTGTTTGACTTTAGTGTCGATTCCTTGTGTGATGAGTTTACTGTGAACCTTGCATGACAACATCTAGAATTTTCCCCGTTGGTCCGGTCAACTAAGTAAGGCTATCTTTTGATAGGATCTTAGGCAACTTCTAAGAGTGTGAGCCAATTTGACATATACCTCTTTTGTGGCTTACCTTTTGAGTGTGTGAACCTCTCTTGAGCACCCCTTGAACACACCTTAAACCTTACCTTTCTTTGGAAGAAACTTGATGACAACATGACCTTTCTTGACCTATTACCCTTTATCCTCGTGAATTGTGGTTGATTGAATAGCCAACTTAGGCTAGAAGCCTAAGTTGGGGGTGTGGTGAAAAGAAAAGGGAAAGTCAAGAAGTGCAAGAAAAGCTCCTTTAATCCATGGTGTTGAGAAAAATGGAACCCCTCCATACAAAAAAAAAGAGAGAAGAAAAGAAAAAGAAAAAGAAAATGTTGTGAAATAAAGTTATGAGAAATGTAAACAAAAATGGGGTTCTGAACAATCCATGGAAAATGAATAATGAGATGACTTATGAACACTAAAGAAAATGATGAAAGAAGAGGAAAGGGAGTGTTGTGAGCACCACATTTCATGAGAATGAAAGTCACTGAGCCTAAATGATCATACCTTTGCACTCAACCCCATTACAAGCCTTGAAAAGACCTTTTTTATCTTGAGTTAGCTGAAACAAATCTCGATGGGAAAATACGGGCAAACCTATGGGTAAAATTATGCATTGTGTTCCTCTTTTTGAGTGTGAGCGTTGCATTTGATTCCAAAACATTAAATTGTGAACCATTGTGTGAATATGGAATCTTTCTTTGTGTGAGGACATTTGAACATTTTTGTTGAACTTGAACTTGCATTTTAAGCAAGTATTGTGAGCATGAGATTCTTTGATAATGGTGAGTCACAACTTGAATATTTGAGTGCACAATTGATATTTGCACGAGAAAAGTGAGTCTTGTTTTGTGCATTCATGATTTATTCTTGTGTATCATTGTTTGAGACACCCTTTTTGAATAGCGGAACTCTAGTTTACTTGAGGACAAGCAAAATTTTAAATTGCGGTGTTGATGAGTCCACAAATTGGACTCATTTAGGACTCTATTTTGATAGAATTAGTATCCTCAAATGCATATTTTGTCTCTATATATGATGAAAATCCTTAAGTTTCAGGTATTTGAGTTGAGTGACAAAGCATGGATGCAATCGAGCAAAAAGGAACGAAGTGGCTAAAAATAGGAAGAAAAGACGGCCTGACGATCGTCTAATTCATTAGGTGTGTCGCCGAAAAGCGTACAACCTCGCCTAATGTTAGAGTATGTGTAGCCCTGAAGAAAAAGGTCAAGTTGGCAATGAAATGGAGCAGTCAGCGTGTCGCCGAACAGTTCCGCGAAGCAGTACCATAATGACCAACGACACAAAACATGAAGAGGCTAAAGGCTAAAGCAGGAAGGCGATGAAATCTACCAAACGGTGGATCGCCGAATGTATCGGTGATCCCGACTAACTTCGCCGAAGGGTCCTTCGCAACACATTTTCAAACACTATAAATACTTGTTTAAATTTCTAGTTTAGTATCATATCACTATTATTATTATAACTTTTTACAGTTTTTGAGAAAGTCTAAGTTTTAGAGAGTTTTGGAGACTTTGTTCTAAGACCTTGAAGATTCAAAGGGTCTCAACTCCAAGAAATTGGACTTGGGTCTCGAAGATTCTTCACTGTTGACGTGTTTTAAGACTTAATCCTTCATACCCAGTTGATGGAAACTGATATTGGGATAAATTTTTATCTCTTTTACATGTCTAGCTAAAACCCCAATTCATGGGGTGTGATTTTGTGAATATGGGTTAGATTATATGTTGGGTCTTGCTTGTTGATGGTTTATTTGTTGTTTGAATGTGATTTCATTTAGTAGTTGTGTATGAGATTAATGGAGTTTTAGTTGCAAATACAATTTCATCTTAGTGTTTTCGGCTTGCTCGAGAGAGAGGTTGTAAAACTAAGACTACTAAATTGATAGCCGATGGTATTGGGTCGACATGGGTTCAGCTTGAGAGAGTGAATCCTAGTTCTTCTCCCACACATTCAACTCAAGAGAGTGAATGGGCTAAGGCGGAGGCTGTGCTTAAAAAGGCAACTCGGTGTTCGAGAGAAACTGAGTCGATTCGGGGTAAGTTGTTCGAGAGAGAATTTACCCCCACTATAGTCTAGCCTAGTCACAATACTATCAAACGCATGTACCCGACAATTTAGTTTATCCTGTATTCCTATCATATCCCAAGAATCCCGTCTCTCTATATAGTTTTCGTATATTTGCGTTGTTTGTAATTGTTGATTAATACAAAAAAACCTATTGATAATTGACACTTGTGTCACCCCCTTTAGATTTAGTATGTTTATATTTTATAATGTCTATAGATATGACTAATAAGAACTAAATTTTATTTTTCTATTAATTCTCAAAACCATTCCCTTGGGACTCTACCCCAACCCTTGGTTGGGTTACTTTACTATTTTAAGATCGTAGACACTCGAATTGGAAGTTGTGTCTTGATTACGCAAACATCAGGGAACTAAGTATTCCCAAGAGTAAATGTTTTTACATTTAGGATGAGAGGAAAAAATGATTTCCAAAACAGTTCATGACGAGTTTTGAGTACTTTCTCTTTTAAGAGAAACATTTAGACTGATAATCTCAAAGTTGAGGATGAGGAAATATTTTTTTAAAAAACATATGAGCTAAGTTATATTTTTTGGAGTAGTATTGAGCACCGATATGACAGAGAATTCTAACAATTTAAGCCCACATAAACAATATAGCCAACGTCGGTAGAAAGAGTCATATTTTTAGATGATTCCTTATTGATTTTAAACCATAACTTAGTGGATCCACTTATTTTACGAGTTCTATACCACGGCAAGGTATATGATAGTTCTAGCAGTGTTGACGAGACGTGGTATCATTACATTGCTCATATTGATGGTTCTCAGTTAGAGAATCTCCCAAAAAGAGTTTATTTTGTATTTTTACATACAAGGTAAGTTATTATTGTATTTTCGACATATTGAGTTTCTATCACAGTTTATAAAAGGTTTTCTTTATATTGCATTATTGTCATTGCGTTATATTGAATTGAGTTGAGACGAAGTAACTTGTTTCTTTAGTTCCAGTTCAAGTTTATGTCATAATTTATATTTCCCCTTGCATGCTCGTACATTCCATGTATAGACGTCATTTGTCCTGCATCTTTCATGATGCAGATATAGGTAACCTGGATCAATGATGCAGATAGAGGTAACCTGGATCATCCACCAGTGCTTCGTTGATCTAGTTGAGTTTCGAGTATTTCTTTGATATAGTGGAGTAAAGTTTACTTCTGAGTTTATCTTATGTTGAGTAAGTCTTCCGCTGAGAGTTGAGTTATGCCAGGGGTTCGCTTAGGCCTGCAATGGTTCTCGAGTGATGGTCATGCCCAGGGTGTAGGATTTTGGCGTGACACTTATCTTGAAATGGCAATGGAAAGATTCAGCACCTAAGGATCAATTATTATCTTGCCCAAAGGCTAGGAAAGTTATTTTTTAAGGGTTTCATTTATCATCTTATTAGGGTTAAGGAGTAGATTCTAAAACCACCACTCTTGAGTTAGTTATGGATATAAATGAGTGTCCAAGAGCATGTCTCGATAATATTCTCGATATTCCTCTTGAAAGGGAAGTAGACTTTGTTATTGATCTTCTCCAAAATCTATAACCTATATTTATTTCTCCTTATCGTATGGCTCTGGTGAAATATAAAAAACTAAAGGATCAAATAAAGGACTGGTTGGATAAGGGTTCCATTGGATAAGGTATCTCACCATGTAGTGCTTCGATGTTGTTTATTTGAAAGAAGGATGTTTTATTTCGTATATGTATTGAATAGCGAAAATTGAATAAGGTTAACATAAAGCATAAGTATACTATTCCAAGAATTGATGACTTGTTTGATCAACTCTAAGGTGCGAGTTTGTTTTTAAAGATAGTCCTTTGGTCAGGTTATCACCAATTAAAGGTAAAGGAATGTGACATTCCAAAGATGGATTTTTGAACTCAGTATGTTCACTATGACTTCTTGGTAATTACATTTGGTTAACTAAAGCCCTACGACTTTCATGGACTTAATAAATAGTGTCTTCAAGAAATATCTTGATATGTTTGTTATTGAGTTTATTGATGATATTTTGATTTACTCATGCAGTCAGGATGAGAATGTTGAGAATTTAAGGATTGTGTTGCGTATTCTCAAGAACCATCAATTGTTTCCTAAATTAAGTAAACGTAACTTTTTGTTCAGGTCCTTTGCTTTCATTAGCCATTTTGTCTCCGGTGATGGTATTCATGTTTTTACTAAGAAGACCTAGGTTGTCAAGAATTTTCTGATACCTTTATCCGCTTTAGATATATAGATTTTTTTTTTGGTTTTACATGTTTTTATAGAAGGGTTTTTGAATGATTTTATTCTATTGCTTCACTTTTAATGATGTTGACTCATAAGAAGGTAACATTTCTATGGTCGAAAGTTGTGATAAGAGTTTTCAAGTGTTGAAGAATAGGCTCACTTTAACCCCTATTTTAACATTACCAAAAGGATAAGATGGTTTTGTGGTATATTGTGATGCGTCACGAATTGGTGTTTCTTTTGTTTTAATGCAACATTAGAAAGTCATCGCTTATGCTTCAAGGCAATTGAAGGTGCATGAAAATAAATATTTGACTCACTATATGAGTAAGTAGTGGAGGCTCTTACTTCAATACTTTGGAAACATTACCTATATGGTGTCCAAATGAATGTGTTTACCGACAACAAGAGCTTAAAGTATGTGTTCATCCGAAAGGATTTGAATCATTTCCAAAGAAGGTGGCTTCAGTTATTGAAAGATTACGACATGAGTGTCCTTTATCATCCATGTAAAAAGAATGTGGGGGTGGGTGTTCTTTGTCGACTATCAATGGGTAGTGTTGCTCATGTTCAACATGATAAGAAAGAGGTAGTTTTTAATGTTCATAGATTGGCCCAATTTGGTGTTCACTTGGTTGATTCTAATGAAAGTGGTGTGATTGTTAAAGACAATTTAGAATGATCTATTATTTCAGGTTTCAAGGCTAAGAAATATGTTGAAGCGCTTGTTGTGACTTGAAGAATTCCATTTCAAAAAAACCAATCGAGGCTTTCTCCCAAGGAGGGAGATGGTGTCCTTCGTTAGAAAGTTGAGTTATGTGTTCCAAATGTCAATGATTTTAGGAATCAAATTTTGATAGAGGCTCATAGTTCTCTATATTCTATTCAGTAGAGAGCCACTAAGATGCACTGTGATTTGTGGGAAGTCTATTGGTGGAATAGGATGAAGAAGGATATTGCAGAGTTTTTAAGTAACTCTCCTAATTGTCAACAAGTGAAACTTTAGCATTAGAAACCGGGTTGTTTGGCTCAATACATTAGAATTCCTACTAGGAAGTGGGAGGATTTGAATATGGACTTCATTATAGTTTTACCTCGTATTCATTATTAGTTTGTCTCTATTTATGTTATTATGGACTGAATAACAAAGTTGACTCATTTTGATTTTGCCAAGAATTCCTTTTCAGCCTAATATTATGCTAAGATTTATATTAGATAAATGGAAAGGTTTCATGGGTTCCATTATCTATTATCTTTGATTGTGGAACTCAATTTAGCTATAAGTTTTTGAGGTCATTTTTGAAAGGTCTTGCTAATCAAGTCAACACACGCATGAGAAAATTAGATTTTGTGTATGCATCATAAGTCTCCACCCATCACATCATTCATTAAACTCTACAATTATTTGTTGTGAGTATACATCAATATCATTGCCTAGAGACTTAGGGCCTCGAATGAGAAGTTGCATCATGAAATATGGATCATTCATGAAATCCCATGGTGGTAAATTATATGAAACTAGAACAACAGGGCAAATACTATGATTGGAGCTCATATTTCCAGAGAGTGGAAATCCATTACTTGCTAAACCTAATCAGACATTCCTTAACTCTGATGAAAAGTTAGTATGACGCTCCTTGAAATATTTTCATTCTATTGAGTCAGACGGATGACCGAAGACACCACCATGAATGTTTTCATCTTTATGCCACCTCATCTTCTTGGATGTCTAATTTTCCATGTAAAATCTTTTATGCCTTGGTTTGATTGGAATATGTCAAAACCGATGAAATTTTTTGAAGCCTTGGATTTCCATGTAGATTCTTTGAATGAGAAATGGCATCATCAAATATGGATCATTAATGGCTACTTTCTTGCCTTTTGTTTCTACTGACTTCCATCTAGACTTACCACACTTAGTACATGATTTTTTATTCACATACTAACATCAATATAAGATACAATCATTCTAACATGAATCTATTTATGTATACACCAAACTTAGGTCACGAAGAATTTTCTTTGCTTCGTAGAATGAACTAGGTACAAATAACCCCTCCGAAAGAACTTCTATTAAGACCATCAATAAATCATCCATAGATTTGTTGATCCAATGGTTAAGGCACTACAAGTGAATTAATTTAATAACAAAAGGCTTTTCCATCCTCTAACATTTTTTAGAACTTTGCCGCCTGGATATTTGGCACTTCATTTCCCTCACATGAATTAACATTATTTGCCTCATTCACATATGTAAAATAATCATGAATCATTAGAGTAATGTCATCCTCTTTAGTGCTATCAACTTCTACATCATCACTATTTGCGACGTTAGAATTTTAAACCCTAACTAACACTTCTCCATGGAAGTCCCACACATTATAAGGTTCCCAAAATTCCTTCTTCAACTAGTCACCTCTTACATCAATTCTTAACTTACACACAGTGTTCATACACCCTTTACAAGGACAACGAATAACAGTGTTCACCTCGGGTTTACTGAATGCACAATTAAGAAATCCTTTTACTCCATCTCTATACCTTTGGCCAACTCTCTTTGTAATATTCAACCATGTTTTATCTTTTCCTATTTCAACAAAAAATACATAAGTTAATTAATTAAATTATTCATAATGATAAACAATGGAAATAGAAGTATGGACAAACTACTTTACAATATAATATCAATAATGAGATTGTGATTATTGAAAATTCTCACAATCCAATGCTAATCTTCTATATTACCTTAAAAGCATGAACTCCTAACTTAAATGTTAAATTACTATAATATCCCTAACTTAGGTTGTGACTTTTTCGATGAGTTGTGACTTTTCCGATAAGTTGTGACTTTTTTCAAAGGGTGTGATTTTTCGATGAGTTGTGACTTTTCCAAAGAGTAGTGACTTTTGCAATAAGTTGTGACTTTTCCAAAGAGTTGTAACTTTTTCATTAAGTTGTGACTTTTTCAAACTGTTGTGACTTCTCGAAAATGTCATGATTTTTCAGATAAGACACAAAATATTTTTTGTTCATACTACCCTTTGTTACTATAAATAGAGGGACTTCCTCTCATTTTTCAACCACAATTTTTTCTAATCTTCTTCTTCTTGCATTTTAAATTTTTTTGTGTAATTTATTGCCGTTCAGTGAGTTCGAAGTTTAGCGGAATATGAGGTACCACTATTCTGATGAAGTAAGTCGTTCTATCCTAAGAGAGTATATTCCATAACCTCGAGTACTTGAGGAAAATAATTTAATTTTAATGATATAATAATTATTTTTTTGCTTAATATACACAAACATTGGTATGTAATGTTCCAACATATGAAGTTAACATGATGTAGTCTAAATTCATTTATTTTTGTTAATAGTTTCCCTTGTGATGTAGATATATGCTTCTGAATAACATTTTTCAAAATTTAGAGAATTGTCACGAATTGTTTTTGATGCTCAAGACAAAAGAATGACTTTATTTATCAATGTTACTTATGTGATTTAGACTCCCAAAAAGTTTGCTTCAAAATAGTTATTACTATATAAACATTGTCCTTTTGTTTTACTTATTTACTATTTATTAATATTTTAGTATTTTAGACGGAGAAAAGTTCATATGACATGTAATAACGCCAGTTGAAGTTTGTATTAGTTTAATTTTTATAATTTATTTAATAGCTAATTTCATGAGATAAATATTTTCATTAATGCCAATATATATTTATATTTAGATAAGTATTTGTATTTAAAATAATGTATTATATATGTTACAAATGTATTATCAAGTTAACGAGATCTTCTAACTTGAAAATATATTATTTTAAAAAGTTTTGAGTTTTTTAAAAAAAAAAAGAATTCACAACAAATGTGAAAATATGTAAATTTATAAAATGTAGTTGTTCTCTTCACATGTTCATATGACATCTAAACAATTTAACATTACACATGCAAAGCACATCTGGTTATATGACAAGAAAAATACAAAACAAATATTGTCTATAAGGTAATATTAGTGAGATAAGACTAATTAAATGATTGAACCTCATCAAATTGAAATAAATATATACATAATTACATTTAACTAATAAAAAATTTCATTGACCATCTTCATAGATTTGCGTCGTAGTCCGTTGAATAATTAGTTTTGATGTTAAGTCGACTATTTCAATTATATATTTTCACTTTTACTTATAATATGACAATACACTCATGATAATAATTATATTTTTAATAGATATGTAAGTAAAAAGGAACGGAGAAAGCAAATTGTTGGTGGCAAGATATTTCAATCAAATGGAACTCTAGAGTTAATATTATAGCATGGTCATTTATTTTTGTCTTATTTCTTCGTTGGCTATGTATTGTTCCATATTTGTTTTTTTTTTTTATATTAATATTGAGTATGCAATTTTTTCAGTATAAATTTCCTATTATTTTGTGTTCATTTTTATCTGAGAAAATGTTATGTCACAAGATACACTCCTTGCTAGCCATATAAAAATAGGTAAGAAAATAATGGTTGATCATAAAATGATATTAGATCAAATTAAAGATTTTATAAATAATACTTTAAATTTTATTCATCTATTAATCATTTTATTGAAAAGATTAATATTTTATATCACGATACAACTTATATAAGATATTAGACACTTTTATTAGACAACAAATATATGATATATATGCAGTAGAAAAAAAAGAGAAGACTATAATTCCGCAAAGATAAGGTAGAAACTTAGAGAGATGAAATATTTTTTCCATAGATATAGTTATTCGTATATTAAAAATTAAATTATGCTACTGAAATACATATATCTAAAACAAAGAATTGGTCAAACTAAGTATTTGGCATACATTCAAACCTCTAATTAACCATCATTCGATATAATAACATTTCACTGTAGCGACCTAAATTTCTTTAGAACTAACATTTGATATTATATTTTTTATCTCTATAACATTCTACTTGTAACAGTGTTGACATTCACTATAGAAGTACATTTTTTTTGTTGTAAAATTACATCTATATGATAGCCTTACTGAAATATTAATTGAGTAATAATATTTTGTCAAAGATATATTACGTACAAAGATAAAATATTGAAATATTTATGGTAATCATTATTATTTTCATGCAAATACGAAATTTCAAGTATGGATATTTAAGAGAAAAATTATACTTAAATGGTGTCCATAATTTATGGTCATAATCTCAAGAGGAAACGCTATTGGTGACCTTTCTGTATTGATATTTTTTCCCCATTTTGTTTACGAAATTGAGTGAAGTAAAAGCAATACTACTTAAGAAATATCAATTTCTCCCCATATTTAAACTTTGAATATATTTTGAAATGTGCCAATGGTATATGGTTATTTTGATATCAAAAAACAAGTAACTCTATGACAATTTGTCTTAAACATTTAAAAGCATTTGTCCTACATTTTTTCAATTATAATTATTTACTAAAAAGATTTAATTTAGTAATAATAATTCTATTTTATAACACCGTATACTATATATATGATACACACGTGCAACGCACGTGCTGTGAAACTAGTAAAAGAAAAGGAACATAGAACACATACAACTTAAATATCAATCTTTTTGTTTCACATAGGATTAAAGAACATAATCACAATTTGCATGTCTTTCAAAATTAATATACGAGAATAGCACAAACACTTAAAAATACAACAGATTTTTGGTCAACAACAAACAAGGAAAGGAAAGTCAAATATTTGCAATGAGCTATCGATGACGAAAAAGAATGTAGCTTTTTGCACTAAAATTGTTTAATAAATTATATTTTTTTTCTTTTCTATTATAGGTGGATCTTGTAGGATATACTATGATAATTAAGACAATGTCAAATATGGGCTTCCAATGACTTTCACAATAACAACCTTAGCATGGTGTCACAGACTTAGAGTTTTCGCTAAAGTCCCGTGTGGTGCTTGCCAACATTATCACTACTCTTGAAAGATCTTGTAAGCTCAAGCAAGCCTTTAAGACTAAGATCTCTAAGAGAATGCAAAGAAAGACTTAGCAAGATTTGGGAAGTTTGGAAGAAGGCTTTGTATTACTTGGAAGAAAGCTTTACAACTTTAGTGATTCCTAGCAAATGAAGGCCCCCTCTATTTATACTACATCCTAGGGGATAAAGTGCAATTAATAATTACTTTACAAGTTCCTAAAGAATTTACACTTTGGTCCCTCTCTAGAATTCTCTACAGATTCTAGGACTTTCCAAAGCCTCTCCACAACTCTAGACTCTTCCGCTCCTATTCGAATGAAAAATTTGACTAGCAAAGTGGAAGGACATGACACTCTCCCCCACCTGTTGATACGACGAATGCAACGCACTGCTGCAAAAACTCCTGGACTTGGTCTTTAAACTGCCACAAGTCTTCATATCTCTCCCATGTGGCTTCCTCCGGAGTTTGTCCCTTCCAATGCACCAGGAACATGGTGTTGGCTTGTTGAACTCGCTTCCGTTTGGATTGATAGTCTATGGTAGCCTCAATCTCTCGGTAGTGCGAGGCGGTGATAGTTATGGGTGCCCGTCGTGATTGGTTCAAGCTAGGATCTTCCTTGTCCTCAAGGTAAGGCTTGACGATGTTTTCATGAAAGACTGGATGGATTTTGAAGTGTGGAGGAAACTCCAACTTATATGAGATCTTGCCCACCTTGGAAATGATGTTGCAAGGACCCTCATATCTCTGCACTAAGTTTTGATGAACACCCCTTAGAGCTTTGACTGTCTTGGATTGAATTTCAACAAGACCATGTCGCCTTCTTTGTAGTCCGTGGGACGCCGTTTGTTGTCTACAAACTTTTTCATCTTCTTCGCAACCTTGTCCAAATAGGAATTGGCAGTGTTATGTTGTTCCTCCCATCCCTTGGCAAGATCGTAGGCTCCCAAACTCTTCCCTTGGAATGCAGACGGTAATGAATGCGGAGTTTGGGGTTGTTATCCCGTCACCAACTCAAATGGTGTGTGCTCGATGGACACACTCCTTTGCAAACTATAATAAAACTGCGCCATAACTAGGAGTTTGGTCTGCCCAATCCTTCTGGTGCGCACTGGCATAGTGCCTCAGATAGCACTCCAATAGGGCGTTAAAGCGTTAGGTCTGGCCATCAGTCTGTGGGTGGAAACTTGTGGAGAAGTGAAGTTTCGTGCCAAGTATCTCTAACAGTTCCCTCCAAAAGTTCTCGATAAAGTGGGGGTCTCGATCACTAATGATATGTCTTGGCAGCCCCCAATATTTCACCACGTTCTTGAAGAACAATCGAGCAGCCTCCTTTGCGGTGCAATAGGATGTGGCAGACATGATGGTAGCATACTTTAAGAATCTGTCCACCACGACCATGATAGTTCCATACTCACCGGACTTAGGCAAGGAAGTGATGAAGTCCATGGTCACGCTTTCCTATGAGCATTCCGCTACTGGTAGTGGCTCTTGTAGTCCTCCCGGTTGCCTTTGCTCTACCTTATCTTGTTGGCACACAAGACAGGTTTGCACGTAGCACTCGATGTCGTCCCGCATGTGTGGCCAAAAATAGAGAGCCTTGATAAACGCCCTCATTCGGTGCATCCCCAGATACCCAGCCCATGCTGTATCGTGGCTATCTTTAATGATCCGCCACTTGATAGACCCGAATATGGGTACATAGACCCTCTGACCAGATGTGAGAAAAAAGCCATTTTTTACCCAAAAGCGTCTTGTCTTACCTTGGGCGGCTAACTCCATCAGCTTCTTGGGCTCCGAATCATGTTGCAAGCCATCTTTGATTGCCTCTTGATTGTCACAATGGGAAATCATGATGGCATCAAGCTCGGCCTTCCTACTAAGTACATCGGCCACAATATTGCCTCTTCTTGGCTTATACTCCAAGACATAGGCAAATTCAGCTAGAAAGTCCTGTCACCTAGCTTGCTTTGGGTTGATCTTCTTTTGTGACTGAAAGTAGCTAGTGTCCACATTTTCTGTCTTGACCACAAACTTGGAGCCTAGTACATAGTGTCTCCACGTGCGCACACAATGTACGATGGCTGTCATCTCTTTCTCATGCACCATGTAGCGTCGTTCGATCTCGTTCAACTTACAGCTCTCAAATGCTATTGGGTGTCTATCTTTCATTAATACTCCCCCAATGGCAAAATTTGAAGCATCCGTATGCACTTCTAAGGTCTTTGAATAATCGGGCACTGTCATGACCGGCTCTTCTATCACCGCGGCCTTGACATCTTCAAATGCTTGCTGGCACTCCTTGCTCCAAACCCACAACTTATTCTTCTTCAACAACTCGGTCAGCGGAACGGCTTTACCAGAGTAGCTACTTTTGAACCTACGATAGTAGTTTTCAAGTCCAAGGAATGATCGTAGCTCGGTCATCTTTGTGGGCGCCTCCCACTCTTGGATTTCCCGGATCTTGGCCTCGTCCATTCGTAGTTCGCCTTCGCTGATGATATGTACCAAGAAGTGCACCTCGTGTTGGGCAAACTCACACTTCTCCTGCTTAATATAGAGATGGTTCTCCCATAAGACTTGGAAGACCTTCCTCAGATTCTCCATGTGCACCTCCAAGGTGTTCCTATTGATGACTATGTCATCCTAAGTACACCACCACGAACTGATCCAAGTAGGAATGAAAGATCTTGTTAATCAGTGTGCAAAAGGTAGCGGGTGTGTTGGTTAGGTCAAACGACATCACCAACCACTCATAAGCTCCATATTTCGTTAAGCACGCCATTATTTTGGCTCATCCTCTTCCGCAATACCTACTTGGTAGTAGCCTTTTCGGAGATCCACCATGGTGAAGTACTTGGCCTGTCCAAGCCTATCAAAAAAATCTACAATGAGCGTGATAGGATACTTATTCTTAATTGTTACCTTATTTAGCGCCCGGTAGTCAATGCATAAGCACAGGGATCCGTCTTTCTTCTTCTAGAATAGAACCGGCATGCCATAAAGTGCCTTGGATGGGGCGATGTGACCGTCCTCGAGGAGCTCCTTCAGCTACTTCCTTAGCTCCCCTTATTCTGGTGGAGCCATGTGTTAAGGTGGATGTGTGGGTGGCTTGGCTCCAAGCTCCAACTCGATCTTGTGACCTACTTCGCGCCTCAGAGATAGAGTCTTCGGCAGCTCGTCCGGCATCACGTCGTTGTTCTGTACATAGACCTTCTATATAATTGGTGGAAATGGCTCCTTAGCATCATTGTCTTCTCCCGAACTTGCAATGGTGATATAAACATCGACTCCCTTTTCGTTAGGCCCTTCACAATCTGCATGGCTGACAGGTGGGCGTGTCCTTCCTTCTTCGACACCTTGACTAAAGGTACCATGCATAAACCGTCCCGCTCCAAGACCATGAGGTTTTGGAGGTAGGGATCAATCATTGTATGGCATCGTTGGTGAATTCCATCCCAAGAATGATACTCCCTCCGTCCCATAATATAAGTCACCTTTTTTATTTGCACTTGCATTAAGAAAAAAGGTAATTTTACCCTTATGCCCTTATTTAATGTTTGTTTATGAAAACTTTGTAATAAATGATGAAATGTTCGATTTCAAAAATATAAATGCATTTGGATGACTATTTAAATTTTATTTTTTGGAGCCAAATTTTTTCACCAATTGATCCAAAAAAATTAAAAAATCAAGTTTTTCCCACCTCAATTTTCCTATATATTTTGTGTAAAATGTTTTTTTATATAAATTCTTAAAGCAAACATGACAACATCACAAAATATTCAAATTCCATTACTTCAAATTGATCTAAATTTTTCTGCTGAATCTGATGTTATTGATAATGAAATTAGATGACATATGAATTTTAGTTCTAGTTCGACAAATCATTTATTTTTTTATTTAAATGGTGCATAACTCCTTTATTTGGATCTTGATTTTTCTCAATTTGGCCTTCACATATTTTGGTTGAGTCTTCTATTTTTATATCCTTTGACCTTTTTGAAATGTCATCTTCCTTGATAAAATGTGTTGAAGCTTCAACTTTTAAGATTATTTCTGAATTTTTTTCATCTTTTATTTTTAATTTGTTTGTTGATATTTTTTTTCAAAATCAGATTTTATAGAAATAAGTAGTGAATAAAGAAAGTAGTTAATTAATGAATGAAGTACTCCCCCAATGAAATTAATTACTTGTAGATTTCCTAGGTTAGTCAAAGTAAATATATTTTCAAGATTAATTAATTAATCAATCAAGGGTATAATAGGCAAAATATGGTAATTTATGCATAAATTTTATAAAATGACATATATTGTGGTCCAGCTATTTTTAGAAAGGGGTGACTTATAATATGGGACGGAGGGTGTATCAAATATCTAAAGGAGATACAATAAAGTTTGTCTTACCTTACCACTTTCCCAACGTGATGCTCACTCCATGGGAGACTCTGCACACGGGAGTCGGTAGGGCATTGACCGTCTTGAGGTGGGTGTTACTTGGATTGTAACTTAGCCCCAACCTTGCTGTCGATGTCTTGGTCATGATCTTAGCTTCGACCCCGGAGTCTACCATGGCCCGAGCTGGTTGTCCATTAAAGGAGATGTCTACATAATGCGTGCCGAAGTTTCCTAGCCTCTTCTACTTCTTGGCAATAGCACTGTAGTCCCACCATGTCCAACTACGTTGTGCCCGCGTCCTGCCCTTGCTCTTGCATGTCCTTCTCCATCCGCTCGCGTAGGATGGCACCAAGGTTCTTCATCTCGGGGCACCTGGCATAGCCATGCTGTCCGCCACATATATAGCAACCACCTCCCTTGGTGGTCTGCGCCTTCCTCTCTGTGTAGGTTTTGCGCCCGAACCGCTTGTCGTCCAATTTGAAGGAGTCGTGCTACTGGGATTTGCATGTTGCTCCTTGCCTCGGCCACGATCTCCCCAACCTTTGGCATGACTACTCCTTGTATCCTTGCCTTTCGCCTTGTCATGTCGGTCATGCTTAAATTTGGTCAAGGATTCTGCTTGTGTGATGGCCTCATCTATGGTCTTCACTTGTCGCTGCTCCAACTACATCTTGGCCCAATTTTGCAGTCCGTCCATGAAGTGGAACAACATGTCTTTGTCCGTGAGGTTGGGAATCTGAATAGTTAGAGTTGTGAACTCTTTCACGTACGTCCGAATGCTACCCGTTTGCTTCAATTTTCTAAACTTGAGTTTAACCTCATATATGATGTTGTTAGGGAAGAAGGCTTTCTTGAACTCTTCGAGCAATTTCTCCCAATTATTGATGGTGCACGTTTTCTTCCCTATCTCGGCCTCCTTGAATCTCCACAATAGGATGGCCATCTCTAAAAGTTAGAACACGAGAGTGTTGATCTTGTTCTCATCGCTCTTCACCCGACTACACTTGAAGTAATTTTCCAAGTGCCACAAAAAGTTCTCCACCTCTAGAGCATCATGTACGCCTTTGAATAAAGGTGGCTTGGGAGCCTCAACCCTGGCCTCCCTATGACGGTCTGATGAAATAGATCATCCAGCTTCCGCGCCTTCCTTGAGTGCTTTCATCTCGGCCTTTATGGTCTTGATCATGCTCAACGCTTCCATGAGCCGACACTCCAAGGAAGTGATGGCCTCCTTCATCTCAAATTCGGCCCACTAGCATCCCTTCAACTCCTTGCGGATGTTATCAGTCTCGTCAAGGGTGAAGCTTCCAGAGTCTTGAACTTTCCATCGACCACATTCATACGCCAACCTAATATCTCCACGGCCTGCCTCGGCACTTCAACCCTTGCGACCCATTCCTCTCCGGTGGTGATGTCAATGGCCTCCTCGCCAAGTTCACGTCACTTGCTTCCGTGGTCGAAGGTGGATTAGATGTTAGAGCCTCGCTTGGTGTGGGATCGATCAGCATTTCCCCATTACTCTTTTGGTGCTTCTTTCCTCCATCCGTACGGACGTTGGTGGTGCTACAGGCATTTACGTCTCCTTCGTTAGCCATTCCCTTAGTGAAAACCGTGCTCTGATACCACGTTGTCATGGACTTAGAGTTTTCACTAAACCCTGTGTGGCGCTTGACAACTTACTCACTACTCTTGCAAGATATTGTAAGATCAACCAAGACTTTAAGACTATGATCGCTAAGAGAATGCAAAAAAAGACTTAGAAAGATTTGGGAAGTTTGGAAGAAGGCTTTGTATTACTTGGAAGAAAGCTTTACAACTTTAGTGATGCCTAGCAAATGAAGGCCCCCTCTATTTATACTACAACCTAGGGGCTAAAGTGAAATTAATAATTACTTTATAAGTCTCTAAAGTATTTACACTTTGGTCCCTCCCTAGAATTCTCTACACATTCTAGGACTTTCCAAAGCCTTCTTGAAATATCTAAGGGCTTCTAGAGTTCTCTATAAATCTCTCCACAACTCTAGACTCTTCCGCTCCTATCCGGATGCAAAATTTGACTGGCAAAGTGGCGGGACATGATAATGGGCTACTATTGCTTACAACTCACACATCCTATCACTCGTAGCTCCAATCTACTAAAGGATTTCAAAAAATTTGCTCTGCCATCAAATGGGGCACTGATTATTTATTGAAAGCTAGTTCCAAGGGCAATCGCCTCTACATCCCACATTCACACACTAAGGAGAAGGGACACACTCCAAGTTTTGTGTGTCTGATTTACCTTAGAGATGGATCAAGTTTCTCAATATGTTACTGACACAACTTTTTTATGCTTACAGTGATTATAAGATTCAGTTGTGGTAGTAATTATATCAATTGTTCTATTCTCATGGCCTTTTTCAACCAATAGGTTTTGAATTTGTTCGTTTCACGGCACGTGTATTGCACGTATGTATTATATATTATATGATGCTGTAAAATAGAATTAATATTACTAAATAAATCTTATAAATAATTATAATCAAAGAACATTGGACAAGTGCTTTTTTTAAATGATTTTATACAGATTATCATAGACTTAACTGTTTTTTGAGACTAAAATGATTAGATATCATTGAAACATTTAAAAAAATATTGATAATTTAAATATGGGAGAAAGGGACATTTCTTTAGGATTATTATTTTTTATTTTACTATATTTTGTAAAATAATTTAACCAAGAAAATAGAAAAAAAAAATATCAATATAAAAAACGTTACCAATGGCCTTTCCTCCTGATACATAATATATCTTTTACAAAATATTATTACTCAGTTAATATTTTGGTAAGGCTATCATAGAGATGTAATCTTACAAAAAAGTGTACTTTTATAAAGAATGTCAAGACTGATATAAGTAAAATGTAGTAGAGATAAAAAAAAAGATATAATATAAAAAATTAGTTCTAAAGAAAATTAAGTTGTTACGGTGAAATGATTTTATAAGGAATGATGGTTAAATAGAGGTTTGAGTGCATGTCAAATATTTAGCTTAAGCGATTCATTATTTTAGATATATATATTTCACTAGCATAATTTAATATTAATATATGAACAATATCACCTATGGTGAAAATATTTCATTATTTTAAGTTTCTACTTTATCTTTGAAGAATTGTAGTCTTCTCCTTTTTTCAGTCGCATACATATCATATAGTTGTTGTCTAATGAAAGTATCTAGTATTTTATAGAAGGTGTATCGTGATATAAAACATTAAACTTTTTCAATAAAAATAATTTATAGATGAATAAAATTTAGAGTATTATTTATAGAATCTTTAATTTGAGTTAAGATCATTTTATGATCAATCACTATTTTCTTATACATTTTTACATAGATCGCAAGGAGTGTATTTTGTGACATAACATTTTCTCATATTAAATGAACACAAAATAACAAGAAATTCTTACTTAAATAATTTCAATATCAGTATAAATATAAAAAATAAAAAATATATGGAACAATTCATAGCTAATGAAAAAGGAAGACGAAAATATATGTTCATGCTATATTCACTCTGGTGGTCCATTTGCTTGAAATATCTTGCCACGAACAGTTTATGTTCTCCGTTCATTTGTACTAATTATATACTAAAAATAATTATTATCATGGCTATATTATCATATTATAAATAAGATTAAAAATCTATTTTTGAAATATTGGACTTTACTTCAAAACTAATAATTCAATAGACTACATTGATGCCCACTGTTTTAGAAAAAATAAGAAGAAACTCCTTCGTTTGATTGTGAAAGTATAAAAAGAGAAAATACAAAGAAGAAATATCTTACCCCAGTCATGTGCCTTTTCATATTTATCTATTAATATAGTCTCTCCAAAACAGGATCTATTAATTTTATTAGAAAAAATAATCCACAAAGTGTGCATTCGTCATTGTTCACTCATTATGTGAACACTAATTACTAAATTCTCTCTCGAATGAAAACATAAAAGAAATTAATTAATGAAAAATAACAAGAAAAGAGATTCCCAAGAATTTTGTAAGGAGTGAATGATTGTGAACTTGTAATTTATGAATGAAGAAACATGAATTTGAAATTTTTGAGACTATTCATAGGAAATTTGTCTTTTTTAATAAATATAATATGTAGGTCATTAAAATGGTACTAATGTTCTAAAATGATAGAAATAATATTGAAGTATGCATGTGATGAAAAAAGTAAGAGGAAAATACGAGCATGAATTGATTAATGATTTGCTATAATTTGTTCACGAACTTTTTCTTATGTTGTACCTCGAAATTCAAACTTAATGGATTGTTGCAAATAACACTTGAGATTTTTTATGAAAAAGAAGATTAGAAAGACTAAAAATATCGTAATTTAAAAGTGAGAGGTAACCCCTCTATTTATAGCTAACAAATAGTAGTATGAATAGGTGCTAATTGTGCCTTATCGGATTAGTCACAACCCTTCGAAAAAGTCATTGCGCATTGGAAAAGTCAGAACCATTTGAAAAAGTCACAACTCACCGGAAATGTCTCAACCCGTCAAAAAAGTCACAACCCTTAAAAAAAGTCACAACTCATTGTAAAAGTCACAACCCTTTAATATGAAACGATATGTACTTTTAATATAATATAATTAATTAAATAAATAAAATAAATTGAGTATTTTTAATTGGGGTATAATAGTAATTCAACATTCATGTTTCAGAGTTCATGCTTCTAAGGAAGTATATATATATATATATATCACTTTACTGATGCATCTAACAATTTACTTGTTTCAACAAAAAAAAAAAAGCATACATGGACTATCTCCTAGGAAAAAAACTTTTTTCCTACATAATAGAAAAAATTATAACTCATAGCAGTCTTTTCTTTTTCATATTCTAATAGTAAAAATTCTCAATTTTGTCATCTATCTACTGCACAAAAAATGTCAAACTCATGTCTCGCCCCAAAATTATTTAATTATAAGTCAGTGTTATTCCTACAATTTTAAGTATTGTCACTATTAAGATGTATGAGTAGTTCTTTCTCCAAATAAATCGTCATTCTTTAAGAAATCAAAACAACAAATATAAGAATAGATAAAGATGTAAACAACAAAGAGACTGCCGATTTGAAGATGAATTTTCGAATACACCATCAAACTACATAATATTTATGAAACAAGCAGAAATACCACCACAGAGGAGTTAGCTCTCAAATGAAGAAAAATAAGAATCCTAAGCAATTGTTAGCAAGCACACACACCTACCTGTTCAAAATACAATTTTTAGCTTTCCCACAGAAAGAGAAAACTCAAAGATGACTTTTAAAATTGAGATACAAAATACAAAAATGACTATAGAACTTTCAGCTTTCAGCTTACCTTACACTGATCTTCAAAACTAAAAACAAGTAAACTCGTTCAATACTTTAGATCTTTGAATGTCTTACCCTCGCATTGATTGTCAAACAAGAAACTCTCTTCCTTCCTCCTTTAACTTTAGAGAACCCTGTTACTATAGATTTAACCAGTTAACACTCCTATTCCTATAAATCGAGCAAAGAGGAAATCATATTCCCCGCCCTTTACCCAAATCTATGGAGCGTATAGAACTGAGCAATGAAAATTCCTCTTGCTTCTCAGACCTTTTGTTTTATTTTCCAAGTTATTTTTGTTTTATATTTCTATTAAATTTAAATTTAAAAGATCTCTATTAGAAGTGACAAGGTCGCTACAAAACTTTATTCAGAGTAGACATTTAATAAGTTGCTACTAAATATTAGGAGCCAAAACTTTTATTTTAGCAGGACGTAGTAATTTGGGAATTAGTAACTACCATTAGTGGTGACCCAAAATAACTCGAAATTAAACATTCTACATCGACAATGTATGTCGCTACTGAATATGAATATTCTGTAGCAACAAATAAAATCGCCACTAATGTCGTCACAATAAGTCCTATTTCTTCTAGTGAGGCACTACAAAAGCTACTTGACATACATCACAGATGTCACCACCCGAGCTTACACTCTGGACGTGGCCGACACTCAAGAACCATTGATTGTTCCCAAGCGAACCCTCGTCCTGATTGACTACAAGCGGAAGACTATCTTGAGCATACATAAGCATCAAATTGAAATAAACATTTAAAAACAGTTTACTGAATTTCAAACTTTGTTGAATATACTGAGTATGAAACATTAGTTTTAAATAAAACATCTAAAACTGAAAGACTCTCCAAAAGTGTCTCTCTATGAAGCCACTACTATACAAAGATGAGTTTTGGGACATGTAACACCCCCGGATTTAAAAGAGGTTAACTAGAAACTTTTCAGACCTTTCAGGTGTCATCCATGAAGGGACAACCATGGCCCATGGTGTGGGCCATGGACCGTACGTGGGTCTGTGGATGGACCCCTTAGAAAATGTCCAGGCGGCCGAGGGACCTACGGACCGTAGGTGGGTCCGCGCCCTATGGTCCAGCTCTCCATCGATTGGTCAAACTCTCTAACAAGGAACCAAGACCAACCAGGATGGACCGTAGGTCAGTTGATGGTCCGTCGGTCAGTGTCCGTGGTTTGTGGATGACAGTTATTTTTAGGGGCTTAAGGGTCTTTTCCGGTTTTAACTAAGAAGTGGTGCCGTTTTTCCTATGTCTAAAACACCTATATAAGTATTTATAACCCCCAAAATGCCCCATTCAAGTCATTCTCTCAAATCACAAAAGAAAACCCAAAACTCCTCTCAAATATTCTCTCTCTAGAAGTTGGAAGAAGAAGGAATAAATTGGAGCTATGCAAGGTCAAGTGTCCAAATCTTCAAGCTTTTGAGGGAATTGTAACTAAGGTATGATGGCTTTTCATCCATCGGATCCTTCCTCCCATGTAGTCCCCTAGAATTCCATAATTTGAAGAAGAATTTCCCCAATTTAGTTAGGGTTTCTTCCATTGTTGTGTGTTATATGATGAATGTTGATCCAATTGAGTGGATTATGATTGCTTAAGATTGAATTGATAGAATTGCATGTATTTAGGATGAAATTACCTGTACCCATGCCTATCCTATGATTTTAGGTTGAATTGTATAGTGGGTTTGATGTCATGTGAGGGAAACTCTATGGGTTAGATACATCCTTATATGATTGATGAATTATGATTGGAATTGCTTGAGATTGAAGCATGTATGATGAATATAATATTAATTGCTTGAGATTAAAGCATAAATGATAATCATAAGATGTAGTGCTTTGAGAGTAAAGTCTAGACTATGACTTGTAGATTGTTGATGTTGTAGTATTGAAGGGATACTTCCTATAATGAATGGATAAGCATGGTTGTATGAATTTGAAAGGTTTACTCACATGAATGATTTTAGGTTGAAAGGGTTTCTCACCTTAAATGAATATAGACTAAAATGCTTAATGAATGATGAGTCTAGAGGCTATTACCCTTGACCTCCATATGTAATAATATGAGGTGATTTCCATACTCCTTAGAATTAAACAAGAGATGAGTCCCCACGTTCCTACTATGATGAATGTACATGGAGACGAGTATCCATGCTCCTTATAAAATGATGTAGAGGCGAGTACCCGTGTCATATGATGAGGTTGTGGAGGCGAGTACCTGCAATCTTAAAGTAAGTAAGGCAAGAGGGGAATACTCATTAGCCTTTATAATTTAGGCATTGAGTTGAATCCCCATGTCTTTAAAAGAATGATTAATGTGATTATGTTATGAAGTTCACTTGTTTGTAGTGTTTCTAGATATACATCCCATGATGTGAGCTTGACTAGAGGCGCATGACCTAAGTCTTGGCTAAGCTTAAGTGAAGTTACTTAAGGGAGTATTCCTTTTTCATTATGTATTGATTATTCTCATGCCTTATGTCTGATGTTGATTAATGCTTTTTTTTGTATTGTTTATGCTAACCATAATATTTAGTACTTGATTTTATTAACACATACTCTTGTCTACATTCTTATCAAATGTGGGGTCCGACGCTCCACATTCACACCCTTGTGGCTAGGTTCTTAGTTGATCAAAAAGTGAAGTTTTGGTGAGTCCTCATTTTGTTCGAGGATGTGATCACCACTTTCTATTATGATTTTCCACTATGTTTTGGACTATTGTATGGGTTGCGTCCCAAAATTTCTATTCTCTTATGTTTAGATGGTTTGAGACAAAGATATTAGACTTCCGCTCGTTTTTCTGAAAGACTTTGATTGTATTGAAAAGTTTTTAATCCCCTCTCATTTCTATTACATTATGTTATGTTATGCTAAGTGACTTGTATGATGCCTCGGGGTCTTATACACCTTGTTACATCTAGGGTGTACCCCTGGGTCATGACAAATTTGGTAATTAGAGCACAAGGTTTAGAATGGTTCTAGGATTTCTCAAACCACGTCTAGTAGAGTCTTGTTCATAAATGTGAAGAGCGCTACATTTATGAAGGGGGGGCTATTAGATGTTTAGGAAATCTTACTTCTTCACTTCTCTAAGTCGTTTCATGGAGTTTTACTCTATACGTCTTTCTCCTAATCTGCCCGATAGTTTTCAGGAATGACTACTAGAAGAGCTAATGCTAGAAGGTTGTAGGAAGGCAATGTTGAGCAACAGGTTCCTCTCCAGGTTCCTACCCAAGCTCCTCTTCAAGATCTAATTGACCCATTGAATTAGAATGTGATGAATGCGGAGTTTAGGTCATCATTCCAAGTGTTCGCTCAAGCCATGATGACATAAGACAATAGTGAGGTGGTAGCCCCCTTGAACCCACGTGTGGGTACGACGACGGCAAGAGTGAGAGATTTCAGAAGAATTAACCCTCCCGAATTTTATGGCTCCAAAGTTGAGGAAGACCCTTAAGAGTTTATGGACGAGGTCTATAAGGTACTTATTATCATGGACGTGACTTTGATAGAGAAGGCAGAACTAGCCACTTACCAACTCAAAGGGGTTTCTCAGATTTGGTTTAATCAGTGGAAAGAGGCAAGGCTGGTGGAAGCGGGTCCCATAAAATGGGAAAGGTTCAAAAGTGCATTTCTTGATTGATTCTTCCCTCTAGATATGAGAGAGGTCAAGGTACTTGAGTTCATTAACCTTAGGTAAGGAAATATGAGTGTAAGGTAATATGCTTTGAGGTTCACTCAACTATCCAAGTATGCTCCATCCATTGTGGCAGATCGTAAGGCCACGATGAGTAAGTTTGTATCGCGAGTGTTCGACATGGTCGTCAAAGAGTGACGCACCGCTATGCTTGTTCATGACATGATTATTTCTCGCCTTATGGTGCATTTCCAACAAATTGAGAAAGAAAAACTCAAGGAAAGATCTAGACAGGCAAAGAGAGCAAGGGTGGATGATGGTAACTATTCACATTCAAGGTCCAATGGATGGGGTCGTTCAAGGTTTTTGCTAAAGTTCTCCAAGCAAGGTTCTTCAAGTGCTCCTTCAAGGCCCAGTAATGAGAGGGTGTCTAACCCAAAACCTTTTATGCCTACTTGTGCTAAATGTGGGAGAAATCATGAAGGGAAGTGTCTAGCGGGCTCCAATGTTTGTTTTGAGTATGGAAAAATGGATCACCAAATAAGGAATTTTCCTTCGTTTCTAAGAATGATGGAGATGGTCGTGGTAGGGCTCAACCCACCCTTCATCCGGTCCGAGTGGTTTTAGTAGAAATGCTCCTAAGCAAAACCATTTTTATGCTCTCCAAACTAGAGGTGACCAAGAGAGCTCCACACATGTTGTGACTGGTATGTTAAAAGCTTTTCATATAGGTGTGTATGCTTTGCTTGATTCGGGTGCGACCTTGTCATTTGTGACTCCTTTTGTAGCTATGAGAATTTATACTCTTCCTGATGTATTGTAAGAACCTTTTTTCTGTTTCTACCCATGTTTGTGATTCTCTGGTTCCTAAGAGGGTTTATAGAAGATATCCCATTTCATTGTCCCATATAGTTACCTTGGTTGATTTGATAAAGCTTGACATGATAGATTTCGATGTCATATTGGGTATGGATTGGTTGCATTCTTGTTACGCCTTTATTGATTGTAGAACTTGGGTAGTCAAATTTCAGTTTCCAAATTAGCCTATCCTTGAGTTGAAGGGGGTAAATTCTATGCCTAGATCTCAATTTGCTTCTTACCTTAAAGCTAGGAAAATGATTTCAAAGGGTGAAGGATGTGGAGTCTGAAACTCCTATTCTTGAGTCGATCCCAGTTGTAAAAGAGTTTCTGAATGTTTTTGATAATTATTTACTCGGTGTTCCTCCCGAAAGGGAAATAGACTTTGGGATTGACCTTCTCCCCAATACCCAACCTATCTATATTCCTCTTTATAGAATGGCTCCGATGGAACCTAAGGAGTTGAAGAAATAGTTAAAGGACTTATTAGATAAGGGTTTCATCCGATGAGTATCTCTCCATGGGGTGCTCCGGTGTTGTTTGTTAAGAAGAAAGATGGTTCACTCTGTATGTGTATTGATTACCTCCAATTGAACAAAGTGACCATCAAGAACAAGTATCCTCTCCCAAGAATAGATGACTTATTTGATCAACTCTAATGGGGAGATTATTTCTATAAAATTGATCTCCGGTAGGGTTATCACTAATTGAGGGTGAAAGAGGACGACATTCCGAAGACAACTTTTAGAACTCGATATGGTCATTATGAGCTTTTCGTTATGTCTTTTGGTTTGAATAATTCCGCAGCGGCGTTTATGGACTTGATGAATAGGGTGTTTATACAATACCTTGTATGTTTGTAATTGTGTTCATAGATTATATTTTGATCTATTCGAGGAGTGAGAATGAGCATATTGATCATTTCAGGATTGTATTGCAAATTCTCAAGGACTAACAACTCTATGTGAAATTTAGTAAATATGAGTTTTAGTTGAGTTTTGTATCTTTCCTTGACAATATAGTTTCAATCAAAGGTATTGAAGTAAATCCAAAGAAGACGGATACAGTCAAGAGTTGGCCGAGACCTCTATCACCGAAAGATATAAGAAGTTTCTTTTGTTTGACCAGTTATTATAGAAGATTTGTTGAGGGGTTTTCCTCCATTGCCTCTCCTTTGACGGCTTTGACTCAAAAGAAGGCCAAGTTCATATGGTCTGAAGCTTGTGATAAAAGTTTCCATGATTTGAAAGATAAACTTACTTCCGCTCCGGTGTTGACCTTATCGGAAGGTACACATGGCTTTGTGGTTTATTGTGATGCCTCTAGAGTGGGATTGGGATGTGTGCTTATGCAAAACTATAAGGTGATTGCCTATGCTTCAAGGCAACTAAAGGTTCATGAGAAGAACTATCCTACCCATGACCTTGAGTTAGCGGGGGTTGTATTTTCCTTAAAGATTTGGAGGCATTATTTGTTTGGGGTCCATGTTTATATGTTTACCCACCACAGAAGTTTAAAATATGTGTTTACCCAAAAAGATCTAAATCTTCGCCAAAGAAGGTAGCTTGAGTTATTGAAAGATTATGATATGAGTGTTCTCTATCACCCCAATAAAGCAAATATAGTTATGGATGTTCTTAGTCGGTTATCCATGGGCAGCGTCGCACATGTTGATGATGAAGAAATGAGTTGGTTCAAGATGTTCATAGGTTGGCCCGATTAGGAGTTCAACTAGTGGATTCCACTAAGTGTGGTATTATGGTCCATAATGGTTCCCAATCGTCATTCGTAGCCGATGTTAAAGCAAGGAAATTTCTTGATCCAACCTTAGTTGAATTGAAAGAGGTGGTTCTAAAGAAGTCCGTACAGGCTTTCTCCCAAGGGGAGATGGTGTCCTATGGTACCAAGGTCGTTTGTGTGTTACGAATGTCGATGACTTGAGGGAACATATCATGTCAGAACCCCACAGTCTCGGTATTCTATTCATCCGAGAGCCACTAAGATGTACCATGATTTGCGGGAGATCTATTGGTTGAATGGGATGAAGAAGGATACTGCGGGATTTGTGGCTAAGTGTCCTAATTTCCAACAAGTGAAGGTTGAGCATTAGTGACCGGGAGGTTTATCCCAAGATATTAGCATTCCAACTTGGAAGTGGGAAGATTTGTATATGGACATTATAGTAGGTTTGCCACGAACTCGGCATCAATATGATTCAATTTGGGTTATAGTAGATCAAATGACAAAGTCGGCCCATTTCATTCCCGTCAAGGTTTCCTATACGGCAGAACACTATGCTAAGCTATATTTGAGAGAGATGGTAAAGATTCATGGAGTGCCATTGTCCATTATCTCCGATAGAGGTACTCAATTTACTTCATAGTTCTGGAAGTCTTTCCAAAAGGTTCTTGGCACAAAAGTTAAGCTTAGCACATCTTTTCACCCCAAATTGATGGGCAAGTGAAAAGAACAATCCAAATATTGGAAGACATGTTGAAGGCTTGCGTGATACATTTCAAGGGAAATTGGGATGGCCATTTACCTTTGATAAAATTTGCCTATAATAATAGCTTCCATTCGAGTATTGGTATGGCTCCTTTTGAGGCTCTTTATGGTTGGAGGTGTAGATCTTCTATAGGATGGTTTGAGGTGGGTGAGGTTGCTTTGATAGAACCCAAGTTAGTTCATTAGGCTATTAAGATGATTTGACTCATTAGAGAGATGTTGAGAACGACCCAAAGTCGACAAAAGTCTTATGTCAATGTAAGAAGGAGAGACCTTGAATTTGATGTGCATGATCGGGTTTACCTGAAAATCTCACCCATGAAGGGTGTAATGAGGTTTGGCAAGAAAGGGAAACTTAGTCCCCGTTTTGTAGGCCTATAGCAAAATTTGAGACGTGTTAATAAGGTTGCGTATGATCTTGAATTGCCAAATGAGTTGGCATCGGTGCATCCGGTTTTCCATGTGTCTATGATAAAAAAATGTGTTGGAGATATGACATCCATAATTCCCCTAAATGGGTTAGAAGTGACATAGAACCTTTCCTATGAAGAAGTTCCGATTGATATCTTAGACCGACAAATTAAGAGGTTGAGGAATAAAGAGGTTGCTTCCATTAAGGTGTTATGGAGAAACCATATAGTTGAGGGTGCTACTTGGGAGGTAGAGACCGATATGATGTCCTGATATCCTCATCTTTTTCCTCCTATTCTAGCTTGAGGTAATAAGTTCCTCTTGGTTTGCTTATATTTGATGTCATGTGTGTTTTATGTGGATGCATGATTTCCTTAAATTTGCATGTTCATGAAAAATCTTAAGTTTTGAAAGAAATGTCTTTGTGATGTATTTTCCTCATGTTGTTGAGTATTAAGTCTGAGTTGCTTATAGACTTCATGAGATGAGTTACAAAACATGCTTTGACTTGGAGTGGAGATCCCCTCCTTGGAAAATTTTGCTTTCTGAGATTGAATTTCATGTAGGCTCCATGAGATTGTGTTGAGCATTGCTTTTAAGTTGGAGATGATAGTTCCTCCTTGAGCATGAGAAATATTAAGATTTCATGCATATTGTCTTGGTAGATGTTGTTCCTACTTCCTTATGGTGCATTGAGTATGTTGAGCTCGGAGATGATGTTTCCTCCAAAGTTGTGTGCATTTTGATGTGTTGCATGCATGATGGGTTGCTAATCTAGAATTTTTGTCTACAAACGTTCTTAGAATCTCATTCGAGGATGAATGATTCCAAGGGGGGAATAATGTAACACCCCCGGATTCGAAAGAGGTGAACTAGCAACCTTTTAGACCTTCCAGGTGTCATCCACGAAGATCCAACCATGGCCCGTGGTGTGCGCCACCGACCGTAGGTGGGTCTGTGGATGGACCCCTTATAAAATTGATGTTTGCGTAATCAAGACACAACTTCCAATTCAAGTGTCTACGATCGTACAATAGTAATATAACCCAACCGAATGGGTTGGGGTCGAGTCCCAAGGGAACGGTTCCTGAAAATTAATTGTTAAGCGCAAAAAAATGCCAAAGTTAACTGTAGCAAAACACATTATAAAGTATAAACATACTAAATCTAAAAGGGATGACGCAAGCGTCAATTAGCAATGAGGGTTTGTAGTCAAGTAACAACTTAAAAACAGTAAAAATATCAGAAAACGAGATAGAGAGACGATATTCTTGGGATGTGATAGGAATACGGGATAAACTAAACTGTGGGGTACATGCTTTTGATAGTAAATTGTTGAGTATTTGTGACTAGGCTAGACTATAGTGGGGTAAATTCTCTCTCTAGCCACTTACCCCGAGTTGACTCGGTTTCTCTCAAACACCGAGTTGCCTCTTTAAGAACAGCCTCCGCCTTAGCCCATTCACTCTCTCGATCTGTATGTGTGGTAGAAGGACTAAGATTCACTCTCTCGAGCTGAACCCATGTTGACCCAATACCACCGGCCATCAATTTAGTAGTGTTAGTTTTACGACCTCTGTCTCGAGCAAGCCGAAAACACTAAGATGAAATCGTATTTGCAACTACAACTCCATTAATTTAATACACAATTACTAAATGAAATCACATTTAAATAACAAATAAACCATCAACAAGCAAGACCCAACAGATAATCTAACCCATATTCACAAAATAACACCCCAAGAATTGGGGTTTTAGCTTGACATGTAAAAGAGATAAAAAATGATACCAAAAGGTGTTACCATCAAATGGGCACGATACATAAAGTCTTTAAACATGTCAAGGATGAAGATTATTGAAGACCCACTTCCAATTTCTTGGAGTTGAAACCCTTTGAATCTTCAAGGCTCAAGAACAATGTTTCCAAATATGTAAATATTGTTCGATTCTAAAACTTATTACTCCAATAGATTGATACTAAGATACAAATTTAAGCGGGTATTTATAGCCGTCAAAAAGTGTGCCGTGAAGGATCCACTCGGCGCAGTTAGTCGGGATCGCCAAACTACTCGGTGATCCGCCCTTTGGTCTGGTACCTCGCCTTTTAGCTTCTGCCTTCAACATCTTCACGTTCTGAATCATTGGGCGATATGGTGATGCTTCATGGAATTGCTCGTCGATTCGCCGACTGCTCTCTTTCATCGTAGACTTGACCTTTTTCTTCAGGGCTAAGCACACTGGAACATTAGGTGAGGTTGTAGGCCTTTCGGCAACACGCCTAATGGATTAGGTGATCGTCAGGCCGTCTTTTCTTCATTCTTTTAGCCACTTTGTTGCTTTTAGCTCGATAGCGTCCATGCTTTATCTTTCAACTCAAATACCTAAAACTTAAGGATTTTCATCATATATAGAGACAAAATATGCATTTGAGGACACTAATTCTATCAAAATATAGCCCTAAATGAGTCCTATTTGTGGACTCATCAACAACCCCAACTTAAACTTTTGCTTGACCTCAAGCAAACTAAAGTTCAGCTATTCAAAAAAGGTGTCTCAAACAGTGTTACAAAAGAATCAATCATGAATGCACACAACAAGACTCATTTTACTCATGCAAAGATAAATTGTGCATTCAAAGATTCAAGTTGTGACTCACCATTATCAAAGAATCTCATGCTCACAATACTTGCTTAAAATGCAAGTTCAAGCTCAACAAAAGTGTTCAAATTCCCTCACACAAAGAAAGATTCCATATTCACACAATGGGTCACAATTTAAAGTTTTGGAATCAAATGCAACACTCACACTCAAAAAGAGGAACACAATGCATAATTTTACCCATAGGTTTGCCCGTATTTTCCAATCGACATTTGTTTTAGCTCACTCAAGATCAAAAAGGTCATTTCAAGGCTTGTAATGGGGCTCAGTGCAAAGGTATGGTCATTTAGGCTCAGTGACTTTCATCCTCATGAAATGTGGTTCTCACAACACTTCCTTTCCTCTTCCTTCATCAGTTTCTTTAGTGCTCATAAGTCATCCTATTATTCACCTCCCATGGATTGTTTGTGAACCCCATTTCTTTTGTACTTTTCAACTTTATTCCACAACTTTTCTTTTTCATTCTTTTTATTTTTCCCTCTTCTTTTTTTATATGGAGGTGTTCCATTTTTCTCAACACCATGGGTTAAAGGACACTTTCCTTGCACTTCTTGACTTTCCCTTTTCTTTTCACCACACCCCCAACTTAGAATTTTGGCCTAAGTTGGATATTCAATCAACCAAGATCCATGAGGATTAAGGGTAATGGGTCAAGAAAGTTCATGTTGTCATCAAGTTTCTTCCAAAGAAAGGTAAGGTTGAAGGGGTGTTCAAGAGAGGTTCACACACTCACAAGGTAGGCCACAAAAGAGGTATATGTCAAATTGGCTCATACTCTTCGAAGTTGCCTAAGATCATATCAAAAGATAACCTTACTTAGTAGATCGGACCAACGGGGAAAATTCTAGGTGTTGTCATGCATGGTTCATAGTAAGCTCATCACAAAAGGCATCGACACTAAAGTCAAACAAGACTTCACACTTTCGCTAGTGTGCAACGATCATCACAAGAGACTCTATTTAATAATTGGCTAGTCACAACGAGATGCAAAGAGTTCACATATTGTCTATGCAACTTCAGTTGGCCTTATCATAGCCGCACATTCATGTTTGTTGATTAAGAGCACTATTCAAGTCATCGGTATTGATCGGAACCGATACTCAAGTTTGAGAAAGAACAACCACATTCAACACAGAAGGGGTGGCAAAATTTTTTAGAAGGGTCAAAATCATTTTGCAATATAAAATACGGAGCCACAAGCTTAAACATCCACAAAATCACAGTATTAACACAATTATAAATTTCAACCCAAATATAAAAACAAAACAAATGTGCATAAAGGTGGACTCACCCCACCACAAACAAAAATCATTTGTCCTCAAATGCAAATAAAAGTATCAAAAAATAAAAGTAAGTAAGACAGAGAGAGACGTAAAGAAAGGATCATGTTTATGCAGTTTCTCCATCTGTCTAGGCCTCAGTGCTCGGTGTGGTACTCTTAATATGGGCATCAGTGCCTGGAGTAGTCTCAGGAGGAATAGCAGTTCCAAATCCACTAGGAGCTGCTGTGGACGACTCGGTCGGTGATGTATGGATCACCAACTGCACAACCGTCTCCACAAGATTTGGAAAATCTCTAAATATGCTCTCCTCTCGGCTCTCTCTCATCTCATCATCATGTACTGTATCTACTCTTCGTCGGTCTTTGAATCCGACTCCTCATTTATTATGCCATCCCTCTGTACTGCTCCGGTGGTAGTTGGAGGAATCCCCGAGGTCTCAGGAGCATCCTCATCATCTGCACCCTAAATTAATGAAGTGAAGTTGGTAGACTTTAAATAGTCTACGTCCTTCCTAAAATCTGCTATTTTGGCTTTCAAAGCCGAAACCTCGGATGTCTTCCCTTGTCTGCTCTCACAAGCAATAACTCTAGTAGCTAGATTATCAGCAGAGACCCTAAAGGGGGTCAGTGCTGCCAAGACATCACTCTCAATCATCCCTGGGATGGATCTCTCCAATCGAGTCTCCCTCATATCCGTTGAATAGGCCAGATTCCCTATTTTTAGGATCATGGCATGAGTAATCCTGATAGGCTGGGAGGAGGAGAAAGCACCTAGGACCTGTGAATAAGAGGAATGTGCAGGTGTACCTGAAGGCACAGAGATCGAAGTAGGTGAAGATGCCTCTAGGATTCTCCGTACCCCATCACCTTTCAATCTGTTCAACAGTCGAGGTGGAGGAGTGTAACGACTCAGAAAATGATAGGTTGAAATAGAGCCTTAACGTTTGGGTTAGCGTGACTTTAGGTTGATGTCTATGTTGTTTTAGAACCTAGATGGAGCAAGGTAGAAGCCTAGGGTGCAATCAAGGGGCCTATACTAGCAAGATAGGGTGAAGGAAGCCGTGTTCCTTGAAGGGCTGTTTGGCGATGGGGCTACTTGATCACCCAAAGGGTTGGGCGAGTCGCCCTTGTGCCCTTGTGATCACCTTGTGGCTGCCCCATTTGTCCAAGATGCTGGACCAAAGGGTGATCTAAGTCCAAGATCGCCAACCAGCTTGGCGTGCCACCCATCGACCCCTCTTGATCGCCTAGTGTACTACCCAATTTGGGAGCTTATTGGAAAATTGGTTGAGCCAAGGGTGCACTTGGCAAGCCGTCTAGTGCCCTTGGCGAGCCAAGAGGGGAAAATGGGCGAGGTAAGTCGTGAAGGAGGTGAAATTTTTAGTTATAACTTTAAAGGTCTCTTAGTCCTCTTTCCAACCCCACCGAGTTTGCACAATTTCGATCTCAGAGTAAAAAGTTATGTCCGAAATAGTGAAGCACTGTCAAGCTGGAAAAATGGGCTAGCTAAGGGCCATTAGGCGAGTCGCCTAGTGCCCTTGGCGAGCCAAGGGGTGGAAAGGGCGAGCTTAGACGGGTTTGGTACAAACTTTTAAGTTACAATTTTAAGGGTCCTTGGTCCTTTTCCAAAGTTAAGTCCTTATTATTCTATTCTTTTCCTAGCAACTATAAGACCCTTTTTAGACCTAAATCCTTTCATTTAAGTCACTACAAATAGAATAAAAAAGAAACCCACCTCCTCTCAAATATTTCTCTCACTAGATATCCTCCATAAGAGAAGAAGAAGAAGGGAGCCATTGAAGCTAGGGTTTTGGATTCAAGGCGTTTCTTTATCAAATTTCTTGGGGAGTCTTAGTGAAAGGTATGGTGATCCTTCGTCTAGGATTATATTTCACCCTAGAGTCAATTTCAAAGAAGTTTTCAAAGTCTTCAAGTTTCTCAAAAACCTAGATTTCACTCAATCTCATGGGTTCTTGCATCAAACATTTGTAAATGATTAACTATGATTATATTGATGTTTAATTGATGATTTAAGATGATTTTACTCTATGAACCCATGATTTCTCTAAATTCCTAAATGTGGCCTAAAGATACACAATCACAAGACAAAGTAAATAGCAATAAGAAAGGCTAGAAAAAAAGAGTTCACTACTATAGTTAAAACACTAGGTTAGACCCTTAAATTTCTAAATAATTTTTTGACCTCATATTATGAATTTCTAATCTATTAGCGTAGATAATCTTGTATATAATTTCGCTTTAATTCTATTGATTAAATGTTTGTTTGTGGACTCATTTTATTTCTTAAATAATGTCATGTTGTAGTTAAAACACAATCAGAATTCAACAAACAATCCTAATTGCCTCTTCTATTTTTTGTTGTTTTTCCTATTCAACAGTTCATTTGTGGAGAACTGCACTTTTTTGTGGAAGCTCCCACAATTTCCTTGACAATGTTGGACCCCACCTTACCAAATTCTTAGAGCTCAAATAAATCATTTATCAATTTCTATAGATAGCAAAGCCAATACATGTGGATAACATATAATCACACTGTAAGTGCCAGAGCACCAAACTTTCAATAACAACTTAATTCAAAAAATGAGTAGAGTAAATTGCAAATGTTTAATATCTCTGAAACACTAAACATGTATACCCACTTCAATATTAATATCATAATCTCAAAAATAACCCTAACTCAAAAAATAATTTCACTTCAAGAGTCAAGATCTTAATAGCAAAGATAACCCTAATTCATGATTCAATACCATTCGAAAAGACAAAATAAAAAGGAAAATTCGAGCTAGATATAAACAAAACATCTAACCAAATAGAGAGATTCAAAGAGATCGATGGTGTTTTTATTTGGCTCCAAACTCGACCATGAAATTTCTATGAAAAATATCAAAAGTAGATGGAGGCATGAGGAACTAGAGGTTTGTGGAGAATCTAGGAAGAGAGTTGTTGAAATTTCTCATATGATATGGCGTTTATTAGGGTTTTGAGACATCAAGTAGGTTTTTACCCTTGTTGTTTACCTTTAGTTTTTTCTTTATTTATTCGACTCTTTTTAAAAGTCAAATTTATAAAGTGATGCTCTGTCCTGTTTAGTTTGGAGTATAGGGACCAGTTTCTCATCATTTTAGGGACCATATTTAGTCCCTTTGCTATAAAATTGCGAATTAGGGACCAAAAATACATCTCGTACTTATAGATATACATTTAGGGGCTAGATTTTTTATCTGTCCCTAAATGCTGGTCTTAAATAAGGTTTTTTCTTGTAGTTGATGGGGAATACCCATTCTAAGTCTGCATAAATATAACTGAGTTTAATGATAACTGAAATATTAAACTCAAACTAATATTTAATCTAAACTATGTCTGAATGAAAGCCTCTACTGATTAGAGATGCTGGGACATGCCCCAGTTATCTCTAGCATAACTGAAACTAAAACAAAGAAAGACGGATGGAAAACATGTCACTCATTCTCAAAGAATGAGGACTCACTACTGATGCTGCTGAATTGGAGACCGTGACAAAATCTATGCGTTATATGAACGTTGAGGACCTAAACCTGCATCATGAGAAGATGTAGCGTAGAGTATGTGTCAGTACTTGTAGGGTACTGAGCATATATGATAGGATAAAGCTGAATAAAACATATAACTGAACAAAGAAATAAAAACAATGATATAGTCTGAAAATGATAGATATACTGAAACATACTGATTATTGAGCTAACTGAATTCAATGAATAAGTACTGAACATGTTGAGACTGAATACTGAACTATACTGATAACTTGTTCAATGCACTAAAATTTGACTGTAGGAGATACTATTAGCCAACATAAACCACGAGAGCTATCAGTAGAGTTCAATGTATCGCCCCATCGAGAGGACCAATATACCTTGCCAAGGGTATAAAGGCATGACTAGTGTAATCACTGAAACTGATGCACATAGAGGGGACTTATCCTATGAGGGCACGTAGTTCTGGGACTATAAGAGTAACTGACCCTTAGTCAACTCGGTATTAAGCCTACTCCTAACAGATTATGTAAATAACACATCATGACTGAATTTTTGAAATGCCGAATAGCTTAAAATATTGACATGCTAACTGAAAATGCAACATTAATATACTGATAATGAAACATTCTTAACTTAGGCAAGTATATCTGAATAAACTGACCTAGTAAGTATAATTCATGAACTAGACAAATCTACACAACTAGGGTTCTAAGTTTCATGCAAGAACTAAGCAACAATTCTATGAAAACATGATAATCAGATTTGGATAAGTCTAACAACTGAAGCACAACATAAATTCTAAAATTCTAGAAACCCTAGGTTTAACATGATATAGAGAATCAAGAATCTGACGATATTCACGGAGAATCTTTAGATTTTGGGGCTCGAACTGAAGAAAACTCATTGCGTTCTTGAAGACTTCTTGGTCGACTCTTTCTCCTTATTTTTGTTCAACTTGATGATTTTTTGGAGAATGATTTGACTAGGGCAAGTTTAATTAGGTTACTAGACTAAAACTGACTAATATGACGTAGTTTAGGGGTTAAACAACGTAGTTTAGGGGTCCAACACATAGGAAAAAAGACAAAACGACCTCTATCTTAAATGTTGTCCGGAGCAATCGAAGGCCTGACTGACGGACCGTCAATGGACATACGGTCCATCCTGTC
This sequence comes from Solanum piurae, assembly GCA_029582685.1. NCBI lineage: Eukaryota > Viridiplantae > Streptophyta > Magnoliopsida > Solanales > Solanaceae > Solanum > Solanum piurae. Next base: position 2,351 of record JAJOOO010017094.1, on the reverse strand, counting down.
AACCATCAACAAGTCTTCAAAGAGAGGATTATGGGCAAGTAGCAACAAGGCGAGTTCTAACGTTGGACACCATTAAAAAGACTTCTAAGCGAAAGAATCACCAATGCATGCATAAACACTATTCAAGAATTACTTAGTTATTATTCATACTTTGTTAATCGCTCATGGTTCCCACAACCCTAGTTGTGGATTTAGTTACTCATCCTTAAAAGAACACAATTCATATTTTGATAAGAAAGAATTCATGCACTTATATTTAGAGTAGAAGAAACCTGAAATCCCAATTCAAATTCAAAGCCCAAATCATTATAAAACAAAATCCGGAAATCAAATTTCTAAAGTTTGCAAGTTATTTCCCAAGAAAATACCAAGAACTACAAGTAAACAATAATTTCTAACCCCCAAAAACGAGGTTTACATAACCTTTTTATAGAAAAAAATGTTCTAAATAAAACGGAAACAAAATAAGGAAATAAACTTTCTTGGACGCGGCTGTGATGGATGACCTCGACATACAGACCATGGGTCGACCTACGGTCTGTAGGTCCCCTCTGTTGGTCAACAGTTAGACTTTTTCTTGCAGAGGCTGGAACCCATACTTTCTGATACAAACAACGGACGTGCATAACGGACCGTCGGTTGACCTACGGTCCATGGGTCCTCTTCCGTGGCTCCATACTTCAGAATTTCATCAGGTACTGGAACTTCAACAATTTTGAATCATTCGACGGATGTGCAGGACGGCCCGTGAGTTGACCTATGAGCCGTCACTTGCATCCGTATTTCCACACTTAGTCAGACTTCCTTAATGCTCCATCTACTCCACCCATCGACGAACCATGATTGGACCTACGGTCCGTAAGTCACCTCCGTGGGTGGCTCATTCTGCAGACTTTCATCTGTCATCTCAAAATTCAGTGTCAAAGCCTATTTCCTGCAAATATAACATACAAATATTAATTCCTAATACAATATGGCCCTAGACACACAACTCTTAAGTGATATGTATCAAAAATACCTTAACCTCACGGTATATCAATACCCTCAACTTAAACATGTTGTTTGTGTGTACCTGCACATGTAGCAACCAATAGGCAATACTTTTTACATTTTCTGGACACTTTTTAGACGTGGACCCTATTCTAATTCTAGCCAACACTAGTTCAAAACTAAAACAACTATCCAATTTTAATACAGGAAAGAAATCAAACAAAGCGAACTACTTGAGAAAAATTATATCCTATCACTGGCTAGAGTGTACCTCTTGGGTTGCCTCCCAAGCAGCGCTTGATTTAACGTCGCAGTACGACGAAGGCCTCTTGATTACTCAGACTTCATCAAGATTGTAGGCCTCAATCACTTCTTGCACACTTTCAGCATTTCCCAGATAGATCTTGATCCTTTGCCCGTTTACCATGAACCTCGTTCCTTCACTATTCTCAAGCTCAACCGTTCCATGGGGGGTTACTTTTGTGAGCAAAAATGGCCCAGTCCATTTGGACTTGAGTTTTCCTGGAAACAAGCGCAACCTCGAGTTGAATAGAAGCACAAGATCACCAACCATAAACTCACGCTTTTCAATTCTTTGATCGTGATATCGCTTCATTTTCTCTTTGTATAAGGCTGAACTTTCGTAAGCTTTTAGGCGAAACTCATCAAGCATATTCAAGTCAGTCATCCGTTGATTTGAGGCAGCGCCCCAATCCAAATTTAGCTTCTTCATTGCCCACATCGCCTTATGCTCTAGCTCTACCGATAAATGACAAGACTTGCCATATACAAGTTGGTAAGGAGACATACCTATGGGGGTCTTGTATGCTGTGCGATAGGCCCATAGAGCATCATCAAGATTCCTTGACCAATCCGTTCTATTAGAATTCACAGTTTTTGCCAAAATCTGTTTGATTTCTCTATTGGACACTTCAACTTGCCCACTAGTCTGCGGATGGTAAGGAGTGGCTACATTGTGGCGGACACCATATTTCTCAAGTAGTGCTTTGAACAACTTATTACAAAGGTGAGAACCTCCATCGCTAATAAACCTCACGGTGTACCAAATCTGGAGAAAATATTATTTTTCAAGAATGCAGTGACACTTTTACCTTCATTGTTGGGGAGCGCAACTGCTTCCACCCACTTCGATACATAGTCAACCGCAATAAGAATATACTTCATCCCATATGAACTCACAAATGGACATATAAATCAATGTCCCATACATCAAACAACTCTATCACCAATATAGGATTCATAGGGAGCTCTTGCCTCTTTGAAATCCCTCCTTCTTTTTGGCAACGATCACAAGACTTGGCGAAATCATGAGCATCTTGGTGGATGGTAGGCCAGTAGTA